>JAOTQE010053615.1:0-33201 GCA_025631205.1 Nesometra sesokonis
GTGCTCAGATGCTTTAAACACCCCGTTCGGATGCAAAAAAAAAAAAACAATAAAATCAGGATACATCATCCGTCTCCCTCAATGGAAATGACAACCCACCCCCCCCCCCCCACTTTTTATCGGATGGTGCAATATAGACCTATGTCTAACAATGTCTGTAAAACGAAAAATACAGTATTCAGTAATCCTAACGTAAGAATTGATCCTTTAACACGCCCCTGATGCCATTTCCGACGTCTAAACAAATTTTCTCGGGGGAGCATCCCCTAAAACTCTCTACCGCCCTCCCCTTTTCCAAAAGTCTATATCCACCCCTGACTATACTTACGCGAAATTTGTTAATACAATTTTTAATGAATTGACAAATAAAAGAAAAAAAAAACAAATTACGAGAAAATGAAAGAATCCCCTTAAGAACCCTGGTGACGTAGCATGATTATTATCAATTACCCTTTATTGCTGTACTAAAACCTGGGTCTCTATCAATACGCATTATTGAGGGATTTAAAGAAAATCGTCCACTCTTTTCACAGCATTTACACCACTTTATAATTAATACCTCGGATTCAGTTACTGATCGAAATGTATAGACTAACTGGCAGAGTGTTGAAAATCAAAGGCTGTTTAACACAAATAATGTCAGACAAAAGCTTCCAAGAATTAGCCAAAAGCCGGAATAATTCGCACCCAAGTCTGCGCATAATCCGCACTGAAGGTAAACTAGAAAGTCTGTTTTATGTTCCATCTACTTTCGGCTGACATGAGAACAAATAACGCTAGTAAAACCGTATCAAATTTGTACTTAATTGCTATTTGTGCTCCTTGTTATCGTAAATTGTCAGTTTGCCTTAATCCTTCTTAATGTACGGTAACAAAAATGACTGTGTTCAGTCGCTCCATTCTTAATGGGTCGTCATGTTTTACGTTTAAAAATTATGAAACAGGCAGACTCATTTTGCAACACAAACTTGCAGTTCCGTCAAGTAACAAAATTAAGGTTGGTATTTACCTGTGACAGGAGGAGGAAGCATTGGACTTGGAATATGGTTAAAATATTTCGCTCAAGTTAACGAATATTGCAATAAAGTCGCAGTTAATTGAAACCAATGAAGATAAAGCTCTGTAATCAATGTATTATCAACAACTCGACGCTGGAATATCCATAATGAATTATTGCTTTTAAGACCTTTCATTTTTTTAATGAAACGTAAAAGTTAAGACATATGCTGTATTGAGTAAATCGTAAATCTATTTCAATTTCGACAATGGCTTATCGATGATCGTTTAACGATCAGTTTGAATAAATTCTAGGTGTGTGTTGTCGATGCTTTTATTTTTTTAAACTGAATTCTTAAATCATGTTTTTCGTCATTTAAACATGTACACACAAAGTATTGAATCACTAATGCAGAAAAATAACTTTATTTCTGTTAAAACCATACTAATATAACTTTATTTCTGTTAAAACCATACTAATATATATCTAACGTTGGAACTCACCCAACGTTTTGTGTGCTGACAACATGCTTCTTCAATGTAATGCAGCCAACATCATGACCAGTTCACGATAACATCGGATGTTAAAATTTCTTGAGAAAGCATGCTTTTCAACACACGAAACTTTTTGTGAAGTCCAAACGCCTTTTTTACAACTAAGGCGTTTCCTAACAAAACATTCAGGTCATTGGACAAATTTTATGTAGTAAATTATTTTAAAATATATGTTTAACATTGTGTTGAAATTTTCCGTAACTTACATCTAAAACATTAATCAAAACACGCCTATGGTGTTGATAAAGCTAACATTAATGAAAACGACGAGAACGATGACGACGAGGTGACGGTGACAACGATGATGATGATGATGATGATGATGAGGATGGTGAGGATGATGAGGATGATGATGATGATGATGATGATGATGATGCTGATAATGATGATGATGATGATGATGATGATGATGATGATGATGGTAGTGGTGGTGGTGGTGGTGGCGACGACGACGACGACGATGATGATGATGATGATGATGATGATGAAACTTAGTCTCTGGCAGGTCTAATTGTACACTTTTACAGAAAACGTTCGATGGGAGAATTACTTTATGAATGAAACAAAATTATATTAGGCTTAATATCTCTGTTTGTTCTGTATGTTTTTATACATGGAAATATTAATGTTTATTACGCATTTACTTTTTATCACTTCATTAGCAACTGCGGCAATGTATTATTTTGCATTTCTATGTCATGAGCTCCGTTAAAACATTATAGTGGGACTGATACACAGTTGGGAATGATTTAACTTTTATATTGATTTTATTAAATATGCCTGCTCTTAAAACTCAGGTTTGTTAAAGCAACAATATATACAGTGCATAAATGAATTACAAATAAACACATAGCCATAGCAGTGATCACCCTATAATCATTTGCATACAGTGTTGTCATCCCATAATTGCACCCGGATTCCCTCCACCAACTCCACCCCTATCGCGAAACCAGAAAATGCCCATGATTGTTTCAACTTAGATAAACTAAGTACTTGCTAATTAAAAACTACTTGTGCCTAGTGGTCAAAATCAATGTCAGTAAAGAGTAGGGCCTACACTTGTTTCTAATGTGATATGCTGTCAGAAGTCTGTTTCATACATACTGTAGTTTATTAAGTTAAACCTATTAATGATCATTATTTGATGTACCCAACACACAAGTTGTTTTTTTTATCGTTCGATGTCACACTGTAAACAGGAAATGTCCCGTCAAGGAAAACTATGTAGTAGTAAAACTTTATACACAAAACACAACTCAATAATTTGCATTTTGTTGTTTCCTGATGACCTCGATAAATGACAAAAAAATCACACATAAATCACATTTGCAAAATTTACATTATGACATTTTTTTTAATGTGTATCAAGAAGATACAAAATGAATTTACAAAACATAGAACTACATTATATAAAAATATTTAAGAAAATATGCACGATAATGATGGCTATAACTCGAATCACATTGTATAGGCCTACAAAAAGATTTAAGATTTAAGAATCCCGGTGGTTTATTCATTCATTACTTCGGCATCCATCCATAGGATAAAAAAATAACGATTTGGTAAATAAGAGCCTACCGTTTACGACTTAAACCCACGAAGCCAATCTACTTGACTGACACTTAGACATAAAATGGTGGTTTACCTATGAAACGTTTTATTGTAGGGATTGAGCAAAAATACTGTATTTATTTTAATAATTATACCGATTTACTATTACCGATTTTTGTAGACATTGCACAGAATTTGCAGAAAACTACCGTACTTCATCTAATTCACAGAATTGTCATTGTAATTAATGTTGATTCAATAAGTAAGACCCTGCTAAGGTTAACCACGTTTCATGACGATAATATAATTATCACTCTTATCATCCATATTTTGGTTAAAACATCGGTAAATCACAAAAATGCACAAACTTAATTGTCATTCTCGTGTACAGAAAGGCGCATGATAAGACGCAAAACGTGTGCGTATAGTGATTAACCAATAGGATCGTCGACACATTATTTCTACACGCGCGTAAGAGTTTGTGTTTCTTCGTGTGGTCACTGTCGATTTATTATTAAAAAAAAAAGTTTAGTATTTTTATTTTTCTGAACTATACTAGTGGAATTTGTTTTAATATAAGTTATTAATTTTAACCGATAGCCGAAATGCTATATATAAAATGAGTTTAAAATTATATGCAATTGTAGAGAAAATGTAGGGTCATTGTTTTAATAAATTATAGCAAACTTTCTCCTTCTGGCATTTAAAACGGAAATGGAAGTACTTAACGAAACGAACAGCAACGAACAGATGGAGATATATCAAGTAAACAATTTTTGAACGACATGTTATTAAATTGTGTTAATTAATGTGAAGTAGTTATTACTAATAACAACGGAATTCCAACTATTAACTTCACAGCTACGATTCATGACATTTTGAATTATGAAAAATGTGGAAACGCAGCATTTGGTTAGGCATTCAAACTAACACCGCTATTGTTGGCCGTTGGTCTTTTTTTTTTTTTTTTTGCTTTTCGTTTTAGAGACTCACCTTTTACGTAAATTGCAATAGTTTAACATTTTAAATTTCTATGAACGGTACGAATGTTATTATGATTTTTCGGATAAGGTCCTAGGCCTATCACTATTTGTTTAGGTTAACGCTTATGTAATTGACCAGCACATCGGGAGATTAATGAAAAAAACAACCTCCTTATCTTTCGAGGTGTTATAGGTAGGTATGGTTTGCAAGACATACTTTGTTTAGTCGGTGTCAGAAAATGTTCTGACCAAAGGGAATTTGAAGATAATAATAAAGGAATGGAGAAAAAACAAGTGAATTAACAGAAATGACACGAAACGAAAAGGCCTGTGTATTGTTTGAATGTTTATGGTGAAATATCTATGAATAGGCCTATATAAAGCTTGCGATAGACCACATATTTAGATCTTAAAATACTTCTCGACGATAAATTATATTTGATCATCATCAGGAGTGATACAACTCTCACTTGAGATGATGAGCGAAGTATATTGAATGAAATGTTGCGAAATTCTTAAAATTTAATAATAGCCTTGTCGTACCAAATTAAAATCTAGTGCAAATTCTACTTAACATGGTTATTGAATACAATATGAAAATGTGCCTACATAAATCATGGTATCCACGATCTCCATTATATAGAACTAGAGGTGGTAGTTTTTAAGGGTACTGAATTTAAATTTATCAACAAATTCTAAAATTTAATGAAGTGCTGCTATAGATACAAAACGATAGAATATAATTTTATTTCATCCAAGGGAAATCGAATGGTACATTAAAAAGCAAACACTATCAATAAACATAACAAGTAGGCCTATAAAAGCATAAAGAGATAACAGGTCATCCGATATGAGATCCGAGTATAGCTTGTTTTCAATTGTTATTGTGTAAAAACCGCTTTTAGAGAAAGGTGCATAGCTGTATTCATAAATTAAACATGACCAATAGAGCGCCCTCATTTTTGTGAATTTTGTAGCCTGGTTTGAAATTTCTTTGAAACTATGTTCTGTTCTTGGCCGACAGCTACGGTATAGGGACAGACTTGTAATCAAATCTAGAGCAAAAACGTTTGAGAACATTTCCGACTATAAAACTAATTTAAAATATTTGTTTAAAACTATCGAATGCCCGCACTGTTGAATTTAATTTGAATTTCGATTGGAGTCAATAAAAAAAAACCTAATAATAATAACCACCTATAATTCTCGTATCGACAGATAGCTCAGTCGATGAAATGGCAGAATCGCGGATAATATGTCCTTTTCAATGATAATAAAATCAGAATATTTACCTCAAGGTCCTCATTGTATGAATTGATTTAGGATTTCTTTCAAAATTGTTTGAAATCTTGTATTTTGATTTGAAAATATACGCTTTCATCGACCGATTAGAAACTAAACTTGACAGTGAATTCAATTACGGGGTCTATTTTCTGTAGTCCTCGTAGAGGATTATAGAAAAAAAAAAACAATTAGGCCTATTGTTTTAAAACAAGTGTGCGCCCTCAAATTACTGACCACTAAAAACACTAACCTACCTACCATCCTCTACTGATTACTTGCTTGCTTGCTTAATTGGTTGCATGTTTACTTGCTTAAACGGGTAGATCTAGAGCTTGTGCCCGGAGCTAAGCAAAACTGTAACAAAATTATGCATTATGGGTCGGATCTCTGATAAAGGTCACAATAACTACCTACCACACACACATACAAATATCGAAGTACATATCCATACAATATAGAGTTTATGTTCCCCTTATTTAAATTAGATCCGGTTTGAAACTATGTAGGCCTATCATATCTGATCGAAGAACTATACCTGTATCACAACCAAGTTATGGCGGGATTTTGAAATTCGATATAGTTGACATGTGACATAGAATACAGTATATTTATATTTGACTCGATTTAAAACTGTAATATGGCTAAGATAATAGAGTTATATTTTTCCATCTATTTTTATTTCAAACTAGTATAATGTTAATAAAACATGTAAACTACTCACTGTGATCAATTGTCTAATAAATTCGTATAGAAAATGAGAATAATGACAAGCACTCTGTGATACATGAACTCATCATAAGGTAATTAGACAGTCATGTTGTTTAACAATCACTCTATTGAATGTGACAAAGCTCATGAATGTCCATAGAAAATGCTAAGAAATAATATTTACATTTCATTATATAAGAATGCATGAACACATTATAAACAGATTTAAGTGGAATTATCATGAATATAGAAGGGGTGTAAATGGGCAACCAAGAAAACCCTTTTCTTATTGTTTTCCATTTGAGCTTTGTATTATTTCCTTTCATCTCTTTGTATATTTTTGATTTTTATGTTCTATTGACAATTTTAATGATGAGTAAATAAATTAAGTTTTATGGCACTGCGCATGACCTTTCTTTCATTAATAGTTTTTTTTTTTTATATTATTATTCGGGTTCAAATTACTTTACTTATTAAAAAAAAATATGCAGTCTCTCTTGTATAAAAGTATACATTATTTATTTCAGAATCGACATTTATTTCAAAACCATAAATCAAACAACATTAATATAGGCCGATTTATCGACATGACTCCGGAAACCAACTCTCATGAAAATAAAGTTCACGCTAAATTTGTGTAAAGTTCCAAACCATAAAACCAATATCTATTATGTAAACTTGACTGTTGAAATCGAACTGTCAAAAAAACCCACAAAAATGGACCATCCGGAGGCGAGTTGATATGCACTACTCTTTTACGAAAAGTGTAGTGTTTTCTTTAACGTGCACAAGCCACGTTGCACACGGGACCGGCGGCGACCAGCAGGTTACGTCTCATCAAAAAAAGTCTGTGCGTTATTAATTGGTATTCAACCCTCTAGCCGAAACACAGAGTGCCGATGCTTTCGATCGAACCATGGACCATTGACTCTTTGTCCACGGCCTACAATGACTACCACCAGTTTAACCAACTGAGCTAAATGCAACCCTCACCACCTTGCTTTTTAATTCATTTGGCTTTTTTAAGTTGTCTCAGTTGACCTATATTCAGGCGCGAATCCAAGGGAGCCTAACGGGCCTGGCCCCATTTTTTTGAAACCAAAAAATATATTTTTTGCACAATTTTGGGGCGCTAAAATGCACCATAGAGCATTTGAAGAGACAAATTTTCCCGGGCCCTAGGACGGCCCTGGATTGTTATGATTTTTCTGTTAAAACCCCATCTTGGCTTGTCCAACTTGACATCGGGCTCCCTCTTTCTAGTTCCGCTGGATCCGCCCCTGATATCGTTTTGTTAACAGTGGAATATCCAGGTTTGTGCTTAAGAGTGCTCAATCACTACTTCAGAAGTAGAAAACAGTAAAATTGGTATAATGCCTATTGATTTGGAGTCTTGAACAAACACCTTCAGAACCAGCACGCCAGTGGCGTAACCAGAGGGTGCTCAGATGCTTTAAACACCCCGTTCGGATGCAAAAAAAAAAAAAACAATAAAATCAGGATACATCATCCGTCTCCCTCAATGGAAATGACAACCCCCCCCCCCCCCACTTCAGAGGAGAATGACTACACTGTGAGGAAACACCACGATCATAGGTTACACTATAAAGAACGTGCCAATGGAGTAAACATTTTTGCTTGTCATAAATCAACCCAGATTTGAACACCCCCTTCGCCGATTCCTGGTAAGGCCCACTCCCCTTCCCCACCCGGCCCACTCCCCTTCCCCACCCCGCCCCCTCTCAACCCAAACTATTCTTCAGATGAAAAGAACGATAATGTCAGATGAAAATCATATAAGAAAGTTTAAAATAGGAGAAAATATGTGTTTTAATTTTATTTGTCTGTCAACATCGATTGATGTGTGGGCTTACTCTTTATAGGCCTGTTTGTTGATGCTTGCTAGCCTTATCTGTACTTTGGTACAAATTGCCGATTATAGCTAAGTTTTGCCAAGAAAGTCACAAAAGTACTATATACAACATATATAAGCAACTAGAAAAAAAACTTACAATCTTTGGTTAATGCATCTTCTTCTAGGTCAGAACTTGTACGAGGACCAGATAGAGATTGCTTCGGGTACGTTTTCTCCGAACTAGATTTCCCGATCTCTTTCCGACGGGTATCACCCGAGGAGTTCGACGACGGGATGCACAACACATGGTCGTAGCGTAAAGGTCGAAAGCCGAACTCTCTAGATCCCTGCCATCTGAATTGTCTAGCGTTATATCGTACTGAATTTGGATCCATTGCAAAGCTTGACGTCGTGCCACCGGTCGAATCACTCTGCCCTGGAGATGAACACATTTGTTAGGTTAGTATAATACGACCGCGAATAACGGATAGGCTAACGCAGAGACAGTGCTTGCAGGGAAATCGCTTAAGAATTGTTTCTTGATCGCTCAATCAACAATATTAGAATATAAAACGAGCGTAAATGTTAATAGGTAGATAATCATTTCAGATCCCATTCAATATACGGCCAAACCATATGTTCGCATACATAAAATGTTGTGTACTAAAAAAAAATCCTCAACTAAGTTAAGGATTTCAAAGGATACTGATATTGACACGGTTGAGTACACATTGACAGCGATTCAAATTAAGTGTATAACAACCAAAGCAATCGTGCAGCCCATAGTAAATTCAATATATGACACATTAATAACTTCACACATCGATCTTCGTTCTTTGACTTTTGGATTTATTAAAACTTTCGATTTGTTCGTCAAAACAAGTTCCTAAACTGTAGGAGAGAAACTTTTTGGCATGGAGTAGAAATCTGTGTTATTATTTTTTATATTATAAAGCGGTATGAATAGGATAAATAAAAAACAACAATAACAGCAACAGAGTTGTTGTTATTTTAACTGTTCCCTGTTATTATTAACAATCAACATTTCAAAACAATAAACAACAAATCACCTTAGCAACATGTTTATTCCCAATTACTATATTCACAAGTTACTCGGATCTAGAACTGTCATACATTCTTATTCATAGCACTAACTACTGTCAACATAGTATTGTCAACAATGTCGGGTCTTAATGGTCAACCCACCCAAATCCAAATTGCTGGTATTTTAAAATAATTCCACCCCTCTCCCATTTTTTTTCTTTAATAGAGCAACACCTAATAACAAACTATTGAAATAAATATTATACACGGTTGCAATAAGCCATTTCACGGTTTCAACTGCGCATGTGCAGATTAAGGTCAAGCGATAAAACGACGCGCGGCAATCATATTCCTTTCAATAAGAGCCGCGCGTCGTTTTAATACTTGACATTGGTAACGCACATGCGCAGTTGAAACCGTGAAATAGCGTATTATTTATTTCGTGCTACTTTAATGAAAAGGATAAGATAATGTTTAATCATCCGTTACTAACAATTGATTGATAAGTCTATAATTAAATTGGCTTGTTGATTTATTTTTACTTATTGATTCATCGATCGATTTACTGATTAAATAACTTGGGTATTTATTTATTGTATTATCGATTTACTGACCTATTTATATATTATTTATTGATTTGACGTATTTATTTATTTACCTTTTTACGAAATGACTTATTGATTTATTAGAATTATTGAATTACAGTCGTGCAATTCCATTAATCTATTGATTATTGCCTAATTAGCATAGTGATTTATTTACTATTTTATTGTTCTATTAATTTATTGATATTTTGATTTACTGAGTACTGATATTATTATTATTATTATTATTTATTTTACGTAGGCCTATTTAATGATTTATTATGTTATTGACTTAATAATTGAACATTGATTTATTAGCTTATTTATTTTTAAATTTATTGAATTATTTATTTATTGAATTATTTATTGATTGGATTTTTGATTTATTAACATAATATATCGACTTATTGATATATTATTTATTGATATGACGTATTTTAGTCCTACCTGTTTAATTAATGTCTTATTGATTTATTTACTTATTAATTGATAAATCGATTTATTGACTTATTAACGTATTTCCTTATTGTATTGCCGTATCGATTTACTGACTTATTGATGTATTGTTTATTGATTTGAAATATTTATTTATTTACATAATGACTTATTTATTTATTAGAATTATTGAATTATTCATTAAATCTAGGCCCCTATTGATTTGTTTACTATTTCATTTTTCTGTTGATTCATTGATGTTTAGATTTACTGATTATTGATATATTATTTATTGATTTTACGTAGGCACAGGCCTATTTAATGATTTATAGCAAAGTTTATTATGCTATTGATTTACTGATTGATAATTGATTTAGTGGCTTATTAACTTATAAATTTATTAAATTATTGATATATTATTGCAGATTGATTTGATTTATTTATTTATTTACCCTTTTACTTAATATCTTATTGTTTTCTTTTAATTCTTCTTCTTAGTGATTTACGGTATTTAATCTTTGATTGGTCTTTTGATTTATTGATGTTTTGATCTACTGATTATTGATTATTGTTTTATTTTACGTAGGCAAATTTGATGATTTATTTTATTTAATGGTTTAAAAATCATTTTTATCAGGGAACAGTTAATTTACAATTTAATTTAACTGTTCCCTGATTGTATTATGTTATTGACTTAATAATTTATTGAATTATTTATTTATTGAATTACTGATTTATTAACATATTGACTTATTGATATATTATTGATTGGTTTTGATGTATTTATTTACCTCTCTACTGAATGACTTATTGATTAGAATTATTGAATTGATGATTGATTATTGACGTAATGGTGTTTTCCTTTCGCTGGCTATTTCTTTGTCCATAAAGCCAATTAATTTTCATTTTTCAATAAAAGAGAAACAGATATAGTTTAAAATATTTTTGCAAAAATAATAAATGTCTTATTAAAAAAAAAGAAAACTCTCAACTGACAAAATTATTCATTAGCTTCATTTATTCTGTCTTCTGATTGGTTTAAACTGCATCAGTTATTATGATTTCGTTAGTACTTGGAAGCTTGACAATATTGACGATAGGACCACAAGATTGTATCGTTGGTGAAATTGTTGTATTAATTTTGTTGTGTAGTTTCGATTTAAAATTACATTTATTATAACATAATACAATACAAAATAATAACATCACAATCATACCAGTCGATAACTGGAGCTGGAACTGCCTGCTAAATCCAAAACCAAATGAGGCAATGCATAGCAAACCAACAAGTTGTCCCACAGGAAGATATTGAGAAATAAGCAAATAAACAACAAGAAATACAAAGAAATACAAAAGAAAAATGTTGATCTGTTTTGTCCAAAAACTTCAGTTATAAATGTCCGATTTTGATAATTGACCCCCATTTTAAAGCTTACATGAAAGTGTAATATGGTTTTAACAATAACTCATTTTTCAATTTTCCTACAATGGACAATTATAACTTGAAGAAGAAATTGATTATTAAATGTATTGGGGCTCATCCGACCTATCCGACCAATCATTATAACGAAGTGAAATAGATGTTAGGTCTAACGTATCTAACAATAAATGAATTCATAGAAAGGCCTTAGTAACTTAAATTTGTATTTTCAACGTTTGAACAATTGTTCACTTATCAAGAATCACAGCTAGAATGATTGAGGCAAGAATATCCTGGTACACAAGAGGCTGTGGCATAACAAAGAGGAACAAACCGTTATGAACGCGTAAAAGATCCGCGTAAGAGACGCAAAATGCGTGCGTGCCGTGTTTGATCAATAGGAGCGTCCATAGTTCTATTGTGTGTCTTTCTATATTGAGTCCCTTTGTGGTTTCACCAGGTGGTGGTTTCACTGATCATGTTTAGGCCTAATGTTAATAAAGAAACAAAAGATTGCATTATTAACAATTATTAAAATTAATGATGAATTAATTATAGTAAACTGTAACATTACTGGTACCCTTAACTTACATTATTTTACATAATATGCCATTTTGATTATGTCTTTTGTAGTAATTTTAAATACTTCGACGCATGTATTGTTGTGAATCAAAACATGATAAGTGTAATTGGGTTATACGACCTCAATTATTAATGTTTTGTTCTCTTTACTGGGGTTACATCGACCGTATTTCTTAGTTTCTTTTTTTTTTTGTAGGGCTTTTTTTTCTTTTTTTTTTCTTTTCTTTTTTTCAATTGTTTGTTTAACTTCTAAATTCACACTTCCAGGAAACCATGCCTGCATTTTAAAGTATTACAATTTTTTTTTTACATTATTTTTTCTCAATTAACTAATCTACTAATGGGAAATTGAAAAGTGGTCTTGTGGTTAATATATTTGTTTGTCTTCCAATCTCCATGTCCCAGGTTCGAACGTGGCCTCTCATCAGGTTCTTTTTAGACGCGGAAAGCGTCTCTATAAACAGCTTTTCAAAAGTGTCTGTTAGTCGGTCTGTCTTGCTGTCTGTCTGTCTGTCAGTTTGTCGGTCTTGTTACGCACGTTCTTACTATTTGCGTTTTGTTCTTTTCGTATCTAATTTCTGATAACCAGCATTTATGGGTGTCAATTTAAATATCTACGAGATATGAAACAATTAATTAATCATCAACTGGTAATACATTAATAACAAAATTGAATTAAAATATCGTTATAAATACACTTTTAAATGCTTACTTTTACCAATTAAAACTGTATGCAATATCTATTATTTTTTGTTTCTGGAGTTATGCAAATTGCGAACTACGCCTCAGGCTACTACACTCTGCGACTTTCGCCTCAGGCGTAGTCCAAGAAAATTGAAATTTGCATAGCAGATGATGTTAATAGTATAAAAGCAAGCACAAAACAGAACCGATTCATTCGATCACTAATCTTGCTTGTACAATTTTGGATCAGTAGCTGCACTCTAATCTTCAATCGCCTTGTATAGGCGGTTGTAGAATAAGAATACTAGCCCGTTTTTTGGCTAAATAAAAGTGATGGCATGCAGTGCACGAACAGTTGGTGACACTGACCAGCTACAGACTGTGCGCAGCTTCCGCGTCTTATTGTCTGATCAAATTGTTCTATTATTACTTCAATACATTGCATTTAAACGTGATGCGGATCAATCGGACGACAGACAGAATGAAATTAGTTTGGTACCCTTTGAAAAAAAAACATAATTTGGTTAACATTGTGGGATAATGGTTGAGACAAGGTAGATACAGGTAGTTAACAGGGTTAACCCTATAAAAACTACCATATCAAGGGATACTACCAAGCATATGGTCAACATTACAAATTTAGAATAAACCTTCAGATTAATTAATTAGACCTGGCATTATAACAAACAATAAATTACTTATTGCCCTTAAGTCTAAATTATTACACTACCTTACTAGGTAGTTCTCCCTTTTAATTTAACATGGTAGATCTACCTAGTCAGAGGTTGTTATTTTTTCAAAGGGTAGGGGAGAATTTCGGCTGCCCCCCCAAATGCAAATCATTTTCAGCAATTCATCACGCTCATGTACAAAAAGACGCTCACAAAACGCTCAAAAGACACAGGCGGTTATATAATATTTATTTTTTTTATTCAGAAAATCTCACCAAAAGGTAACAAATACCAAATCATAGTCTATAATATTCAACCAATTTTCTCTCAACTTAGGAAGTTTTAACACACTTGTGTTCTGTCTATTTAATGTACCTAATGTAATTGCATGGTTGTGATAGTGGAAGACAGAAGTACAACCAAAATTGAAGGGCCGGATTAACTGATAGGTTGTTTGCTTTTGTTCAATTTATAAGAACACATTAAGTGATCGTCACATCCTTAATGACACATGAACGATAAACATTACACTTATTTAAGAATGTAGCTAAGACCACAGACCACAACAATTAGTAATCTGGTAACTGTTTTATGTAAATGTAAGGTTTCAGCTTTTAAGAAGTTTTATTTCAAAAGCATCAGATAGGCCCAATTGTAATCACATCAGATAGGCCCAATTGTAGTCAGTCAGTACAATGCATCATGGTTCTTTGATGTTGGATACTCATTCTATACGCAAGAGTTGGCTGGATTCAAATCAAGGGAGAGAAACGTATAGTGAGCATAAAACCTCGAAATCAACATCACGAGTGAGTTTAATCCCAAGGAAATTAATCCCTGGTGCAGGCCCGTACCGAGGGGGTGAAGGTGCGGTCGGTTCTTTTTTTTTTGTTTTCTGTCAACTCGAAAATGGTAAATGAGGTCCGGATTTCCGTCAAACGCACCCCACCCCCTGGGTACGGGCCTGTGGTGTGCTTTTTTTCAAGACAGAGATAGTACAGGGACGGATTTAAGTGCGTCATAACAGGCTTAAGCCTCAAAATGTGAATTTAAAGCATTTTTGTAGTTGGGTTTAAAGAGGAAACGGCTGGTATTACATACCGTGGTAATAACGAGGTTATGGGGCACCAAGACCGCAAAACAGGGTAGTGCAAACCAAGTTTTACATTTCTTGTTAAACTTAGTTCGAGGTGCATTTAACCTGGTTCGCTGACAAAAGTCATTACCACAACCACCCCCACCCCCACCACTCCAACATATACAGTCATCCTGGATTTTTAGGCCTACAAAAGAAAAGCAATATACACCGTGTACCGACGGTTCCTGCCTGTACAAAACTCGACACAGTCATCGCTCCCTAAAACCGACAACTCTTCGAACCTCTCCCTCTGGTCATTTTAGTTAAATAACACACAGTTAGTGTAAAATTCCCTAATTGAACTGCAATCGCGTCTCTTTTTTAATTGTTCTATTTTCTAATAACCAATCTTTTGTTGTCGACTGCAACATACTATTTTGTATAATTATGTCTATAAAACCAATAGTGTTGTAGACAGTATTTTGGCGAAAGCTGGAGGGTCCGTATACACTCAGCACCCACCATGATTGGTTTTGAGATGTTCGAAACATTTTGAAATTGATGAACATAGTAGAATTAAAAACAACAACAATTCAAAACGATTCAGAAATGTCGCTGGGTTTGTATACCTGACGAAATTGTTACTTCTTTTTGTTTTACCTCTACGGTGCGGAGGGGTCATACTCCAGCACCTTAGTACCCCATAACCCTGTCAAACCGTTTCGAGGATTTACGGTATGCAATCGTCCGGTGTTACTGGAAATTCATGATTTTAAAGCATATAATGCCATTTGTCTATGAAACATAATTAGTTCCCAAGAGATCAAAACTCTTACAATGTAAAATCATTAACATCCATTACCTCAACTTGCATATGCTGATATTTTAAAGTGATGTGGAATTTATATTTCAGACCTAGTTAAAACATGTTCAATACTGTGAATATGAGGCAAATTTACCGATGATGAAGCCTACAAAATGACTGTAAATCACTCAGTGAATGCTACTAAACAATCAACGCACTTATACAATAATCAGAAGACCAAGTAAAGCTGGGTATTAAAAATATCCGATGCGTGTCATAGTCTGATCTAATAATACGGATACGCATGCGTAAAATCAATTTTATGGGTGCGCGCAATAAGTAAATAAATTTTGCCCACAAAATAAAACCTTGAGGATGGTTTACTACAGCAAGACCGAAATTCTAATAAGATGCGTCCGTACAACTCTGAACAACTGACCAATTACCCAACAGGGCAATAGGTTGGCCAACAGTTGGTACTAAGAAACTACATGGTGAACTTCAAAATAAATTTGACTTAGAATTTGAAAACAATAGCATATTAAACGTAATGGAAACTGGCCGCAAGACGGACCAAGAGCTACCCACTGAACAAGTAACGAATTGGATATTTGAACAAACATTCTAAAAAACTGACTACTAAATATAAAACCATTTGGACTATTTAAACATGACTTTTACCGACCGACCGGCCACCCGGCAGACCTGTTTCACCGACATACCGGCCAATTAACCAACTTAGCGTCTGGTCAACCGATCGACACCAAACCACTCAAACACCCACTGACCAACCAACCAACCGACCAATTGACTGACTGACCGGCTGACTGACTGATGGACCGACCGAAACCAACTTACTGAACCATCAACCGATTGACTGAGCAGAGACCAACCGATAGAGTGAGAGACAGATCGACTGATTGACCGACCGACCGACCGACAGACAGACAGACCGACCAACCGACTGACTGACCGAGTCCAACAAAACCAATTGACTGAGTGAAAGACCGAACGACCGACAGACAGACTGACCAACCAACCGACTGAATTAACGAGACGAATCGACTGATTGACAGACCGAGACCAACCGACCGATCGACTGACTGACCAACCAACAGATCGATCAACTTACCAAAACCAACTGAACCAACCAACCGACAGACTGACCGACAGACCGACCAACTGACTTACCAACAGACTAAACAACTGACTTACCAAAAGACCGACTGACTGACTGACTGACCAACAGACCTAATGACTGACCAACCGACCGATAGACAACCGACCGACCGACTGACCAAGACCAACTGACCAACCGACCAACGGACCGACCGACAGTCCAATTTACCAACTGATTGACCGACCAATCGTCCGACCAACTGAACGAGACCAACTGACCGTCTGACCGACCGACCAATAGACCGAATGACTGACTTAAACCAACTGACAAACCAATGTCTGACCGACCAACCAACTGACGGACCAAGACCAACCGACTGATCGACTGACTAACCGATTGACTGACTGACTAACAGACCTAATGACTGACCAACCGACCAATAGACCAACGGACCGACTGACTGACTGATTCACTGACTGACTAATGGACCTATGTGACTGACCAACTGACCAAAAAACCAACCGACTGAGTGACCAAGACCAACTCACCAACTGACTGACAGACAGTCCAACTGGCCATTTGATTGACGGAACGACAGACCAACAAACTGAATGAAACCAAATTACCGACTGATGGACAGATCAATTGACTGACTGACTGACCGACAAAAAGACCGAATGACTGACTGAAACCAACTGACAAATCAACTTCTGACCGACCAACCAACTGAATGACCAAGACCGACCGACTGACTGACTGAAACCAACTGACAAATCAACTTCTGACCGACCAACTAACTGAATGACCAAGATCGACCGACCGACTGACTGACTGACTGACCGACTTACTGACCGAAACCAACTGACAAAACGACTTACTGACTGACTGACCGATCGACCAACAGATCGAATGACTGACCGAAATCAACTGATAAAGCAACATCTGCCCAACCGACCAACTGACTGACCGAGACCAACCATCTGACGAACTGACTGACCGACGAAACCGACTAACTGAGACCAACCGACCAACCGACAGACCAACCGACCTAATTATTATTATTATTTAAGACATTTATTTACTTTCAAAAACATGATAAATAATACAGTATAATTTGAGTGATTGAAATATATACAATGAAAGAACGCTCGATCCCGAGAAGATGAAATCTTGTGCTGGGCAAGCCTTAAATAGAAAATATTATAATACAGATCAAAATAATTTGTAGATAAAAATAAAAGACGAAACGACAAAATAAAAATACTGAACAAGAAAAACAATAATTGATGAAAACTAATAATGATGATAATAATAATGATAATAGTGATAACAATGATAATAATAATGATAGTAATAATAATATTAATATTAATAATAATTATTATTATTCTCACCATTATTATACTGCAACAATGATAATAATAATATAATAGCAGTAATAATGATAGCATATAACAAGAATAACAATAAGGATAAAAGGATATAAATAAGACATTAAACAATATATACAATATATACAGACAATAGATTTTTGAAAAAGCATTACTATTATAGCATTGAATGTTGCATATACATACATAAAAAGTAATAATAATAGTAATAGTAATAACAAAATTAAATAGTGATAATAACAGTATCAGCAAAAGTTAATGTAATATTGATAATAATAGCAATAAAAATTATTATCATTATTAAACTGTAATAATGATAATAATTTAATAGTCTGTAATAATAACAGTATATAAGAATAACAATAAGGATAAAATATATAAATAAAACATTAAACAGTATACACAATGTATGTAAACAATGCATTTTTAAAATAGCATTATTATTATAGTACAGTATTGAGTTTTGCATATACAAAATACATTAAAAAAATTTAAGTTTAAGAAAAAAAAAATAAATAAATAAAAGAAAAAATAATATTTATGTTTTTAACTTATAGATACATGAAGCGCGGAAGACAGCAAATACAAACAATCATGACTAATTTTTAAATTTAATAGGTAGACATTAGATATTTTTTAAGTTTAGATTTAAAAGAATTCAGAGAAACAGAATGTAAACAAGTTGGTGGCAGTTTATTTATTAATGTAGGTCCCGAGTATCTAAATAGTATGTTGGAAGTGTTCTGTATTGTGGTTGGGTATGTTTATTTTAGAATATCTAATGATCGAGACCAACCGACAAAGCGACTAACCGACTGACAGACGACCGATTGACCAAAACCTATCTACCAACCCAGACCGACTGAATGACTACCTAAATGATACATTAACTAATCTAGGTCTACTAATAGATGACCGACAGACGTAAACCTACGTAATAACCCAATAGACTGACAAACGGATTTATAGTATGAAATTATAGAGAGACTTTGACGCAAATAAATCAAAATCTCCCTCTTGAAATAATACATAAAATTAAGGAAATATCAATTTGAAATAAAAAAATTAAAACTGTCCAATGTGTTTATTACATACGCCAATGATTATCAATTTCAGTAAAATTTAACATAACCATCGTAACTTAGGAATTTACAAATTTTTGACGTATATTTGCAGAAAAGTTACGTAAATTAGTCGTAAAAAAGGTTTGTTAAATGCAGTTGTCTCCTCCGATTGCCGCGCGTGCCTGTAAAACACATACTAAACGAAATAGAGGTCTGGTTAAATTAGGAAATAAGATTATCAATTATAGAAATACCTCCGTGTGCTGGTTTTATTATAAATACCAAATTCAATATTAATAATCTGATTTTTTAAATTCCTGTTAGAACGGAATCCTAATTTCTCGTATTATCAAATCAAATATCAAAACGATAAAGAAGATACGACGATCTCATCGTCTGCAACGCGCGCAAATTAAAATCTAAACGCTGGCTTAAATCTGTAAAGTGATATAGTAATTCAACTGAACCGGTTTAGTGTGTTAGACAGTAACTACGTAGATTTTTCTTGGGATTTTTTTTGTCACCAGCGTTGAAACATTTACTAGTTAGATTGGTCCATGCAGAATCCTACGAATAAACAGCAATTATTTCGTTTACAAAGAGTATTAAAGTAGGCCTAAACGATAATGCGCATTGCTAATCCGGTATGTTAATACATGGATTGACTACATTTACTTTACATCGCGTTTTGAAACATGTCATTGCGTTACGACTGCCAAATGATTAACTATCACAGGTGTACAGTTTGACGATTATTATGTAGAGTGTCAACGTAATAAGTTTGGATTACGAGAGACTGGGCTAAAATGCATTTATTGGAGACTGTTATTTCATTATGTGCGCACATATAAATGGCTGGTTTACTAATATATAAATGAATTCCCTATAGCCTTTTACTGGCAAAATTTACTAAACATAGACCAACGAAAATCCATCATAACTTGTTTAATTATTATTTTTTCGGTTCGAGAGTTTAAGATCGCGTACAAAGACAATCGTTTAGCCGTAATTTCCTGCGAGATACTCACAGAAACATATTCCCAGTAGTCATGTACTAACAAAATGTACTAATCATAAACCAACCAAAATTAATTGTGTTTATTGTTTTTGTTTTTTTCGTCTACGGTAGGCTAGGCCTACGTCCTACTCTCAGTCCAAAATATCACGAGATGGCGTTTACGAAGCAAGTCGCATAGGCATCAGCAAAGTATATTCCGTATACGCCACAGAACGAATTCCCTACTTCATTTACTAAAAAACTATAGGCCTACTAAACATACCGTAGTCAGGGGCGTATAGGAATCGAAGAATGGGTCCTCAAACCCGATGGGATTTTAACAAACAAAAAGGGAAAAACGTACTTTTTTCTGTAAGAAAGTATACGGTAATGCATACTCCAAGCAATGAGATACACGCCATCGTGACAAGATTCAATATTTCGACATAATTATACCTTTTAGGGTATTTTATACAGGTAGGCCTTTGTTGTTTTCACCTCCTCCGTGTTTCCTGTCATGAATAGCCTACTTTCTTTCCTGAAAGGTAGGGTGATGCTCAATTCCTCTGAAAGGGATGCTCGAGGGCTCAATTTTCTTATTAATATGCTATTTTTTTGTTTCTTTTTATTTCCCAAAGGGGTTTTCGAGCACCCAAGCATCTCCCGGTTACGCGACTGATAGTCCATCTAAAAATATCATTGTACCCCCACCCCCTTCCATTTGGGTAAATGTCGTGTTTAAAAAATCGAATTTATTTTCAGGGGACTGTAATTTATTTTTCTCCCGGATTTATCTTTGGTTGTAAGCATTTGGGATCAAATTGCGAACAAAATCCGTTACCGTCTTGTCATTGTGAGGTAATGGAGCTACAACGAATTCCTTACGAAAAAAAAGTATATAGAAAACAATTCATCACTTAGTCCTATTCTTTATCATTCAATATTAAACTCAAAACCTTTGAAAACGCGTTTTGGAACTAAATTTGCGTTAACTTACAACTCATTTCATTGTGATTTACTGATCAAACTGGATCAGTCAGTTTTCATTATTTTAATCAAACTCAGGAAATGTCCATTTATGGATGGGTTTTAACGCTTTTCCTGTACTGTTGTTATCTTGTTGTAATTGACCAAAACATCGTTTTACAGACACGAACCATCAATTACAGAGAGAAAATCTCTAGCGGCCAAGATTACACTTCAACACAATTTATAATACGGGTAATCGAAAGTTATAATCAAATAATTTACAGATTTTATAAAAAAGAGTGTAATTGATATATGAAGTGTTAAGTATAAAAAATGGTTACAATACGCAGCTGTGCGGAATTTTCTGCAATACGTATAATTGTTGAATTGCCCCTAATTAAAAAGAAAGCAATTAACATCACGTATAATGATGTGAAAATAATTTGTATAGTCCTAAAGTTAAAACATTTTTGTAAAGGTGATGATGATAAGCAAGATAGGCCTAATGATTAGTAAAAATGATGATAATGATCTAGAAAATCATCATTAGGAATATGTTGTATAAGCCTAGGTCCATAACCATTTCTTGTTTTTTTTCTAAATAACACATGCATTCAGATTTGTGAAGTCTCACTACAAAATGAGTCTCATAGTAGGAAATTCTACAATTGAGTTAGTGTACCTTGTAATAGAGCATTATACTATACTGTAAATGATATTCTTTGGAGAAGTAGATCCAAAATTATGAACATATGAAGTTGTCATATCATGGAAACACAGTTTTGAGAAAATCACCAATAAAATTATCTAAAAATAAATAAACAAAAGACTATAATTTTCAGAAAATCTATAGGAAAGGCACTTTTTTGGATGAAACTGGTTTAAAAAGTATTTTATGATGAAACGTAGGCCCAAGTACCATATTACTCATAATTGGTTAAGACAATTCCCAAAGTTTTGACTTCAGACCCATTTTAGTGGTTTTCTGAATTTGATCTCACCTACGATGCGACTCATTGTAGTGAGACCTCACATTTTTTCTATGCGTAGATTGTTATCCATTTCAGCAAAAGTAAAAACAGACATTTTGTATAGGTTTACTTGTAAAATCATATGATTTTACAAGCTCCTGTGACCGTCCCACTTTATCATAAAATTTTACAAAAATCCAGTAATCAAATTAGATCGTTATCGATTTTGGTAAAGCGCCAATATGTATTTTTCGCCCTGCATGTTTCGTTGAATTATTAAATATTTTGTATTAGTATGACCGAAATCTAGGTCTCTTATATTCACCCGGTAATTTATAACTTTGTGGGTAAACAGAAAATTGTTACGTCATCTATAGTACGAGTCCTGACTTTAATACACCGGCTTAATTTTATAGCTTTTTCTAATAACTTTTATATCAGACTATCTTACTTGTCACCCGCATAATTCGAATGTCGCAAACCGCGCTCAACTAAACCACAGTCATCATTCACAAGAAAGTATAATAAATACTCCAAGCAATGAGATACACGCCATAGTTGCATGATTCAATATTTCGATATAAATTATGTCATCATTTGAAATGAATGGCATATTTATTCCTGATGATGACATAATTTGTCGAAATATTAAAACCTGTCACGGTGGCGTATATCTCATTGTTTGGAGTATGTATCATGCTTTCTTACAGTCATCATCTGACTGAAATTTAAGTTGAGAGTGTTGAGAGCGGTGAAAGCAGGGTTACCTAATCCAGTATTTGATGAAAAAAGAACACCATGCAAAGACCACTGAGGTCGATAAGATTCAAGACTTATTTTCTACATAAGCCTGTAAGGATTAATACTAGACCTAATATTATCCTCCAAAAAAACTATAAGAAATAAACAACACAGCCACAGGGGCGGATCCAGGATCCTCCGAAAGGGGGAGGGGCACTTCCAGATCCGGGTGGGCGTGGTTGTCCGTTTTATTCAAAATTGTGCATAAGGATGTATTTTTTGGTTTCAAAAGGTGGGGGGGCCAGGGTTCGTTGCCCCCACCCCCCTTGGATCCGCGCCGGCGCCCATGGATTTTATACATCAAATTCCCATAAGTCAATTGGCTATTGTTGTTATATTTTCTCAGTTATAGGAAAAATGTATTCTAGATCCAATTTGGCCTCATCTGAGCTGATAACTTGTCCATGTATCAATTTTATTCTGCTAAAAATGAGATTTCGAAGTTTCATGGGTTCTTCGCCTTCTCTGTACATGAAACGATTGAAAGAAAGTTTCAAAACTTATCTGTTAAGTTTTCGCTCTACTCAAAAATTTTGCAGACCTAATTAAATATTAGGAATTCTAGGATAGACACAACTGACAAGCTCATGTCGTCAATTCAACTCAACTAAAATGTTGACCAGTTCAGTGGAGTTGAGTTACGTTGCATTCAGTTTCAGGTCGGAATCATCCTTTAATAACCAGAAAATTTTCACGTTAAATGAATATCTATAATAGAAGATTATACAGAAGTTTATAACATTTAGTACGCTTTAAACAATACCGTTGCGTTGCCCAAATTCAGATCGGCTCAAATATAAAAAAAATCAAACCAGGGTCGGCGATTTTTCTTTCATAGACCAATCTCACGTTTTCTTTGTCAAATGCATAAAATAAACAAGAACATTCATGTACTAAATAAAGTTTACCCCCAATATAGAGTATGGAATACAAATAATAGAAAACGGAAGCTATTTTTTTTTAAAAGAGAAAAAAAAATATCCGGACGGCCAAGCCAAATTAAAAAAAAAACATTTTTTTGCTATTTTGTTTTTGTTTTTGTTTTTTTTTTGTTTGTTTGTTTGTTTGTTTTTTTGCTCAAAATGTGTTATGGGTCTCGTGCATATGGTATCCATTCCCTCCGAGTCGACGCATGTTCGAACGTGCCGCGTTTCAGGTTCTTTCAATTTATTTACAAAAAAAAACTACATAGGCATGTTGATGACGACATCGCATCATGACCAAACATGGACATGTCTTTACCACATATGGGGTTATGAAAGCTTTTTGTCAAAGAACATTTGGAGTCTATACACAGTCTCATACTGAGACTTAGTTTAGAAAGATCATGGCGTAGGCCTATGCCTGTTCTCCTGTAAGTTCTCCTGCAATTGTTAAGAAAACGCGTCGTGTAACAAGACAAAAACAACCAAATTATTGCCGAAGTTGTAATTTAACTGTGGCCTATAATTGGCAAAGTTGAAACAGCTATAAATAACTCATACAGCAATAATGTTAATCTATTAATAACATCGGATTAATAATATAAATGTCAAAAGTAAAATGAAAAATTAATTACTAAATGGATATCAAATAAAACATTGGGATATGATGATGACAATCTGTTAAATGACCACCATGAGGCGCTACAGTAGTGTGTGTGACGTGTTGATAGAATGGTCGTTCATGTTAACGGTGTACCAAATGCTTGTAAAATATAAGTTATTCTTGAATATTTGATCAATTCTTCGATGGACTTCATGAGTGCTTATAGCAATTTGGATAAAATGCCTGTATTCTGAAATTACCGTAAATGTATTATTTTAACGGCTAGATAGTGAACTTCTACAAAATACACCCCCATGGAAACGTATACTATTTATGGAATGTCCGATATCCAGCCAATCAAATCGTGTTACCGGTACGTTCTAATGCTGTTGCTACAACGAATTTGTGCCTCCAAAATTTCATGAAAATTTCAAATCTTATCAGTAAATGAAATTGAATTTAATCAAAAATATAATGACAATGTTAACATATATGTGGAAACAATGTGTATGACAATGTTACAAATAAAATAATTATAAAACAGTTATTGTTATTTAACTTACATGCTTTTGACGAAAGATGACGACCGTCAAATAGTAGGCTACATGAAACTGCAATTCCATTTAACCGTAATAGAAAAATCTATGGGGATTACGTAATTTTTTCATACTTTGGGTGTCAGCAAAAACGTATTAAATTATTTGTTTTAAACCCCTTGAATCTTGACTTACAATATTATTTTCAAAATAAGCAAATAATGTAGCCTAATTCACCAGAAAATATATTTAGACCTAACTATTAATAAGGTAAATAAGTTCTTTCGCGATTTCAATTGCGCCTTTACTCCCGGTATAATCCATGCTTACGTTTAGACATTTTGGATGCTTTGGCCTGGTCTGACCTTAGCAACGCACACGCGTGTTAAACAATAAACGGGTTTATTGGATTAATACAAAGACTGTTTTCCACTAATTTATTCGCGCGCATCACAAATATTTGCAAAGGCATGCGCAGTTTAATTTCAGACTACAGTGATTTACTACGCATGCTCATGAGCGAAAATTGGCGATTCGAGCGAATAATTTTGTCTAGTGGAAAACACCTCTAATGTATAATTTTCCGAAAAAAATCATTGTTTTGCATGATATTTACAGAATTTTTTATCGTACTCTGGATGTCTTTTTTATAAACAGGGCTATCCTCTAATCGGACCCATGACGCAAAATCGAAGCAGTTCGTGCGACTTGCATCCTTTTTGTCTTAAACATTATGAGTGCAATATTAGCTGACTTTAGTCTCCTTCGAAGCGGTTAGTTAAAGCTTATTCACTCGGTGTGGGTTTCCTTTAAGCTTTAAGATAAATCTAGTGATATTTTTTTCTGGCCAATAAGTCCTCCCTGTATATTATACCTTGATGCGTATTAGCCTGATAACCTGTTTAACCATACATACATACTTTAAATCGCAGTTTAAAAATAAAATGCTCAAAATTACTTAATAATCATGTTACTGAACACTTAATAGCGCGACTGAATCGGATTAAAGGTGCGTTAAAAAGTGTACTTTTCCCGTAGCATAAGCTCAAGTAATTAGAGAAGATAAACGGTGAAACATAAAGATGATATAGGAGTATTTAAATAAACCTTTCGAATAAAGTTTGCAGTTTTTAAGTCTTCGAATATGTTATCTTAAAATTGCATTTTAAAAACAAGGAAACAAAGTGACTTTTAATGTAAATCCATGATGAATTGTCATTAAGCATAATGTTGAATTGAAGACTTATAACTTGAAAAATATAAATAAAATAAACATAGTTGTAAATATTACTAGGCCTAACTAACAAAGTAGTATTTTGACATTAAGAAAACATAGGCCGAATATAGGCATAGGTCATGTGATTGCGTTTAGTTTTGGCTTTATGAGCTCTATAAGTACCCGGATGGTTAATTTAGTAATGCATCTGTTTTCACAATGAATGGAAATTTGAGGGCGCTAGATTTTTTTCAAAACCATCATTTATTTTGCATGGGCCTAAAATTATTGAACATCTTATTTAATTCACTCACTGCTTGTAAGTCTGGTTTATACTCTTGACTGAGCGTGTTGATCGAAAAAATAAAGGCCGAAAGATTTTAATAGCAACTCCAGTTTTCAATCAACTTAAACACACTTAAGAAGTGAAACACTCCAGAATTGGGTTGCTCGATATTATTCGTCTGGTTATTCGTAATACATCGTCCTCCATGGATGACCCGTTTTTTACAAAACTAAAATGGAACCAGAGCTATCAGAAAATGTAATCTTTCCAGGAAGACGGAAGAAATGATTTAATAGTTCCACACTGACAGGAGCGATCGATCGAATCTGGAGATGTGGGGAATGCAAAGTTAAGCCGGGAACCGCTGAGTTGTGCGACGGTCGTACGACGGTCACACGACTAAACCGTCAGTCTCTGTTTGTGTGGTTTCCAGACCCGATGACGGTTTCAACTCGTCAGCCGACGGTTTTTTAGTGATTTACCTGTTGAATCCCTAAAAAAACCGTCGGCCGACGAGTAAAAGGCTATCATCACGTCTTAAAACAACACAGCGACGGTTTAGTTGTGCGACCGTCGTGCGACGAGTGCCCGGCCTTACACAAGCACATGTGCGAGATTATTTTTGTTTACAGAAAACTGACGGAAAAGGACGTGGTACGGGGACCAGCCTGGGTCATGCAATTGTTTCTCTGTATACACTCTCTGTTTTACTTTTAGGCACACGGCGTATAAAGGCAAATTTTTCGGTGCAGATATTATTCTGCCAAGTTAAAAAAGGACGTGCCGTGTGACCGCGACCCCCCCCCCACCCCACACCCCCACTTGGATCAGCGTCTTGACCATGTACTCTTAAAGTAATTTTAATAACTTACACTTTCAATAAAAAAAACATTAACATTTTGCCCGAGCTTAGTGTTCTTTTTTTTTGCCAACTTCAGACTCAAAACGTTGTCGATAAAGATAGAAACTTAAAACTGTACTGCAATGGGGTACATGAGAACGGTTGTTAGAGCCGAAAAACAAGTTTTCAGCAAATTCATGGCCAATTCATGGCCGAGTAGTTAGTATTGTTCCCTCATGATTACAGTAAGCCCATGTCTAATAACATTAATGCGCTTTATTTGTTGATTTTTTATTTCCTATAAAAAACAATTGGAACTTTTCAGTTTGTTCTTATATTTTGGCAACTTAAGCCTCATTGTTCTTATAAATTGTGTTCATATTTAAACAAAAGTGTAGACGTTGTATTCCATTACAAAAAAGTTGTACAATCTCACTCTAAAAAGAGTGAAATTGACTCGCGGTGTGAAGTGACCACTAAGAGACTTATCGGGTGATGCATACAGTGAAATTTACTCTAAGTAAGCGAGGTTTCGCTCCTAAAAGCTGCCACCGTGAACTGGCGCTGTGTGTTCGTTTACGAAAAAAAAGTCACGAAGACCGATTCATATAGTAATGAACACTCTCGGAGTTCTCGTATATAATGTGTCCATGTACCGGTACATCATTATGCGATAAGCGTTGGGAATTATTATTATTAACACTATCTATACTGATTAATAGGCGATGATCAATTCGATTACCGGAACGTTTATAGTGAGTCTCTACTCGCGGCTTAGAATACGCTAATAAATCTACTTACTTAAATTACTAACCGATCATTTTAAAATAATACTGCCGTTCATCCTAGTGCGAGTAGCAAACTTTATTATCACTTTCAGTTTTCAAATTAAGTGTGTATAGGCCTACATTTTAATTACAGGGTAATAACAAGACCTCAAAAACTAATTAATTAGATAATTTACCTTACGCTACTGAGTGTAGAACCAGGGAACAGTTGTTTACCCTTTTAGAACGTCAAGATGGAGAAGTCACCCCCCCCCCCGTCATACCAGGACCAACAAACTAATCCACCGATCGAGCCGGGTGAGGTATAAAAATGTTTAGACGCATCGAAAAAGAAAAAGTAAGATTATGAGGTAGGCTTATAATTTAATATCAAATAACTGTCTAGTAAGCCTTTTCACGGTTTCAAATGTCTAGTAAGCCTTTTCACGGTTTCACGTCACCACAAAATGAGTTGTGTTGTACAGAAAACCAAAATTGAGTTATTGCTGTATTTGAATAGAAGAGATTATAAACTTTAAATTAGGTTTTAAATTAGGTTCATAGCTTCAGTATAACCAGAAAAAAATCAGTTTAAAATGTAGTTGTATGAAAACACACTTTGGAGAAAATCGACTTTAAAGATAAACAACTATTGACTTCCTGTATGTTTTACCATTGATTTTGAAAAACAGCCTGTACAAAATGTAGTTCAAAAACATGTTTATTGTAAATAAACATAAACAAGAAGAATGTATTCATAAAATAATTACTAAACTTAACAAAACCACAAAAATCTCATTTTTGTGAGATTATGACTTTCTGTCTATTTTTGTGAATATCCCAAAATGGCCTGGCGTACAACACGACTCATTCTGTCATGACACCTCACATATTACAGTAACACAAACTTCCAACCAACCAATCGCAAGTCATGGTTCTTTGTATTACTTGACCTAGCTTCACCTTGGTAACGCACATGCGCAGTTGAAAACCATGAAGGTCTTATTAAAACACGAGGTATTAATCCAAACTAATTAAAAAGTGTTTCAAAAATACTGGTTAATTTTCTACGTACGGTATAGAGATTGAAGAACATGTTTGCGCAGACTCACGAACAACATGATCATGAGTATAATATGTCGCTTCATTGCTGCGAAGACCAGTCTGTGACGTAATAACACTAAAATAACACCGATGATGGATTGTCATTGTCATTACCGAAACCAGTGCTATTCGGTGACACTCGTCTGTGTTTTAATTATAAATGTAATTATCAGACAGTTTTAATGTGCCAAGAGTTCATCCTGAACTCCAATAATGGTGTAATTGCTCGTTATAACATTCGGGTAAAAATAAAACAGTTGCAATTTAATACGGAAAACAATTGAATAAATACAGGTAATTTAAAATAATCATGTAAAATCCTTTTAAAAATGAAATATCGTAATCAATACACCTGCTAAATTACTTAGAGAATTTATTGATATTTCTACAAAACATTTATTCCCAAGATATATATAAGAACATTCCCAAATGACGTCGGATTAGGAAAGAAACACGATAATGCATGTTATATGGGACAATTCTCATTAATCATCGTTGCAGCAATGTTAGTATCCCGACTCAATGACAGGGAATGACTACCCAGGGATGTACAAACCAATGGTAACGCTTATTTGCATACTTACACATTCGATTGAATGTTATCGAATCATTTTACTATTGATCTACACTTTTCCACGCAGTAAATTGTAACTGATCACGTGTTTACTACGCCTAAGCTAAAAACATCCACTACAGAATTATTAATGATTAATAATAATAAGCCTAGTAAGAATAGCTAAAAAGCTTATGTTATCGGTATGGAATGCAATAATAATGATTATTGGCGATGATGAAAATTGTGACGACTAATGAAGATGATGATGATAAAAGTGACGTCGAAGACGATGACGACGATGATGAGGATGATGATGATGACAATGTTGATGATGATGATGATGATGTTGATGATGATGATGATGATGATGATGATGGTGTTGATGATGATGATGATGATGATGATGAAGATGATGGTGTTGACGATGATGATGATGATGATGATAATGATGATGATGAAGATTAACCCGAAGGATCCGAAATAAATACATATCCAAAGAATACAAATACAAATCTAAAGAATTATACGAAACGAATATAGTTATCCTTAAATTTACCTAAGTGGGGGCATAATGAAAATCAAATCCCGACCGATCACCCAAGTGATCACACATTATTCGTTTAGGCCTAATCGAGAACCGCGAAGAATCTGAACGAACATTTCGTAGGTAGTAATTATGAGGCCTCACAACAAAATGAGTCGCATCTTATCTTAGGTAAGATCAAATTGAGATAATCACTAAAGTAGGTCTGGAGTCAAATTGTTGACCAATCATTTTTAATTAAGTATGAGTACTATTTTAGTTATATATCATTATATTATACTTTTTTATGCCAGTTTTCATGCAGGATAATGTCCTTAATGCAGATTTCTCAGATTTATAATTTCTAATTTTAATTTTTGATAGCTTATGGCCAATTTTCTCAAAACTCTGTTTCCATACATGGAAAATGTAAATGTCCATATCTTTGGATCTACTTATCCAATGAATGTCAATTATAAGTGTGGATTACAGCTTATATTATGCTCTATTATTAGACAGTACCAATTATAGTCGAACTTAAACCTTAAAAAGTATACAGTAGTAACTAAATAGTAAAAAACTAAATTGGTAAAAACTGAAGATAAATAGATATCAGATCGGATTAGGCTAATAGATAAAAATATGTAAGTCATCCTAATGAACTTCGTAAACTACAAATCGAAGATTACACCATTTCCTAAAAATTTTTATACAACCAATCGGTCTCCTTCGCAACAAACTTGCGTTTTAAAACTTTTTATTTTACAAACCCAATAATTGACAGCAATTTGAAGCTCATTGTACGCTACATATTTATATATTAATAATTATGCCTATATTTAACAATATAATTAAGTAATAATTACAAATGAGACGGTCTTCAAGCCAAATTGACTCCATATTCGGTTAAAAATGAGATTGTTCTTCGTCGAAACATCCGATTCACAACTGACTCTAACGACACAGAACAAGGGTAGTATTCAAGTTTGAAAATCAATTACTTATTCATTATGCGCATACACCCAGCACCATATCATGCAATTGAGTGTAACCTTTTAAATTATTTACATTTTAATGTTTATCCCCCACACGCTAATGTGTCTGCGTTTGTATAAATCTATACAAACACAACTATAATAAAATGAATTATAATACTTAAATATGTAATGTTTAAATATGATTTATCAGCATTGTCATATGATATCGTTTCTAATTAACGGATTTTTTTAGTGAATTACATTTTACTTACAATAATACAACATTATTTTTGTCAATAGAACTATGCGGGTTGAGTAATTAAATTAATTGTAGGTCTATCTCCCATTTAGTAACACGATGCTTAAATCAGGATTCACATAAGTCCCAATAAATTTTAATAAATACTAAAATCCCTTAATTTTCTAATGAGCTAAGTGAAACCAATAATCAACAAATAAAGGGAATGTATTGTCACTTGAAAAAAAATCTACAAACGTTTGACTTCGAAAATAAACTACAGTATACAATTATATATATTTATTTTAATGTATAGGCCAATGCCCATTTGTCCTTATATTAATTGCCACATTAAATACTACAAATAAAATAATCTTCAAATGGCTGGTTCAGGCTTTATTATTCTAAAATTTTGTTTTAATTAAAAAACACATTGAAATAATATAAAATACACTGATTTCAAGTTACTACATTATTATACTACTTCATTATGAGTAGGCCTAAGTAAATTTCATAATTTATTTTTAAGCTGCTTTTTTTTAAATGTTCAAAAGAGTAGGCCCTACAATTAACATGATTTCCATATCTTACCGAAACGTATTTCGTTTTATTTATTTTATTTTGTTGTTTACAATAAAGCAAAACGAATTTTATACAAATTCGATATTTTGCTCACTGTAAAAATAAATCCGTAAATTTACGGGAAAATTCCTAGCAGCCAGGATGCCAATAAAACCCTTTAAATTGTACGGGCATTTGTAATTTTATACAGTAAATTTTACGAACATTTTACTATTATAGGTTAATTTTACGGTACATTCCCGTAAAACTTACGGAAAAAAGCCTATACCCAGAATGCCAAAAAAATCCCATAAAATAATACAGTTAAATGTCCGAAAAAAATACGGGATTGCCTTGACATCCTGGCTGCCAGGACTTTTCCCGTTTTAAACACTGTGCAATTTTTTTACAGTGTAATTCACTGGCAACGCATGTTTTTATCACATAGGCCTATATTGAATTTACGATTACTTTCTCGTTTAAACTTCCGAGACACACAACTTAGTCGTACTCAACGAATCTTTCAACGTGTTGGATTCAGCTTACTTTGTTGATATTTTGTAGCTTTTAATTATTTCTCTGCAGTAGAGTTTTTTTAGGCAGGGTTCATGCTGTCCTTGTAATGCCCGCTGTAGCGCGCTATTTTGTGATTTATGACCATATTTATTCCGCAGACTTTAATGGGATTGATAGCAGATAGAAAATATTAAAAATGTAGCGGCTCGATAATGCAGTTCTCATTAGTTATATAGTGAATGTTGCACTTAGATTAGGCTCTCGTTGATATATCAACTGAATACTTTAATAACATTAGCTATTATAAAAACAAATTCAATATTACCTTTTGCAATACTAATTATATTGTTGTTATGTATGGAAAATAATATAGTATCAATGATTCCTAGATTAAAATATTAATAATATATTATAAATATTAGCCTTGTAAGTATTATTGAATTTGATCATTCTGGAATCTACGTGAAAGAGGAATTATCACATGCGAGTTGTATGGCCGAGCGGTTAGGCAAGGGAATCGTGAACCAGCAATAACAATAGCACGGTTCGAGGCCCGCTCGCACCATGGTTCTGGTGGTAGAACAAGTCTTCTCGGATCAGGACTATAAACCGTAGGCCTGTGTACACATGGCTTGTGTGCACTATGAAAAACCCAGACATCTTTCGAGACGAGTAGGGGGTTACCCTGGTGTATTGGTCCTGCTGTAGACAGATGAATAAGCGCCTGAATCTAGCAGCAGGACATGGCGTGACCCGTAGGGGTGTAGTTAAGTCATATGAATGTGTGACATCAGCGCCTTAAGACTCTGTTGATGTATAAGGCGCTATATAACTCGAACTACATACACATACATACATCATAAAGAGTAATAAAGAGTAAAATAAAAACGAATAGGACTACAGGCGCGGATCCAAGGGGGGGGGGGCAACGGATTCTGCCCCCCCCCCTTTTGAAACAAAAAAAAAAAATTTTTTGCACAATTTTGAATGAAACGGGCAACCACC
>JAOTQE010053616.1:0-20427 GCA_025631205.1 Nesometra sesokonis
TGAACTGTATATTTTTTAAATAAAATAAAATTTGAAAAAATTGACCATTTTAAAATTTCTGCCTATTTTGGAAAACTTGCATTTGCGTTTTCCTTGTCTGTACTACAATTAAACTTGCTCAAGTCAAATTTTTCCAAGTTAAATTTATTTTTCATGTCGTGTTGATACTATATTTTCTATTAATTTACAATCATATTTTTCTATGTTGAATTTGTTTTCAAAACCTTTTTGGATTTAAGGTAGGCAAGTTTGGTCATAATATTTCTGTACTTTTTTATCCTAGCTCAGTTGAAATGTGAGTTTTATTAACAGAAAAATACAGAACAAATGAGTCTTGCAATCCTTTTCTCACAAACACCTTCAATAGTGTAAAGATGGAAACCTCCATCTGCATGAAACTTTTGCGAATTTCAAGAGTGTTGTATATTCACGATAGTTTCATGATGCAAAGTTTTTTGTCAAATAAATTTGATAGTCTGGATTGAGCTTAAAAGAATTTAAAATAGAATTTGGCATGATTCATTAAATCCTGTATTCTGGTAGGTTCCATACAATTTCTGGTTGAATTACCACTTGAATTACATACTGCGTGATATAGTTGGAAAAACCCTGACAGCGGGGTAACACACAGAAAAGGGTTATCATCCGTATTGTGATGTACGTTGGCTGTCGATGGTTGTTTATTTTGAGTAGCATGGTGGCTGGCTGCAACATACACAGAAAAAGGTGTGGCTCAGCCTAACCCATAATGAAATATATAATTGATGATTTTAATGTTATTGAAAGGTATTAGTTGTTGATCAGAAATTACAGTTGAATTTGAACAAACACCCTTGTATACATCAGTTTTTTTCATATCATATGATTCATTAAGATACTTGCATGCAAGGAAAGAGATTATACTGTTAAATTATGCAGGTGCATTTTCTGAGCATCTAGAGGTGCAACTTAAAAGTGATGTTCAAATGTGGCTATTCTGAATATTGTCTGAGCACCCTCTATTTTTAATTTCCAGATATACCACTACAATTGGACATGATTTATATATTATTCAATTATATTTTTTATGATTTGTTTTTTGATGTCACATTTGCGAAATATACAATAAACAAGAAACATTGAAGAGATGAGGTGAAAAAGTTAATAGACATCCGTTTATGGTGTTTGAACGACAGAGAATGTGTATTATAAACATTATGAAATATAACAGATGAATCCGGAATGTTTTAAAGGTTTACGAGGTTGTTAAACCACAGTGTGAAAAGGCTAACTTCAGGTCAGTCTGATTTCACATTGGTTTTTTCCAGAAGCTCTATATGAGTTCAAACAGGGTTAAGAGGTTCATCCTGGGTGGTGGCTTTAAGGTCTATTGTAGTTTACTTAGCATTTGTGGTTGGTTACTTGTACCACAATTTATTTTTATTAGAGGGCATTGATTTTCTATTAGTAGACGTTTTTTTTTATTGACAGAAAAGCTATATTTATAGAGGTAAGTTATAATTGTTTTTCTTTTGTCAAAATTATAGTTTAATTAATTTTTAATAAATATTGTATTAATTTGATTTTAGCTCTAATGATGGGGAGTTTAAGAAAACTTGTCTGATTAATTAAATAATTTTTGCAAGTGACCAAACAGTGAGAGGGCTCTTGATAGGCCTATAAGCTACACTCACGCTAGGGTCAAATTTTTCTTTGCCAGACTGGCGAAAGATAGCCCATTTTTATTTTTGGTAAATTTCAAATTCTTCTGCAATGTTTTTAAAATGATAAAAAATGATAAACATTGTCTAATTGTATGAAGGATAAATATACATCATATTCAATGCTAAATTTTGGTTAAATGTACCTCAAAATTAGCGTCAACCTTTTGAGATGTGTGCCGCCACCTTTCACTGTTTTGTTGCAAACCTAGGCCTACTGTCTTTACTACTGTATGGGTGCAATTTTTTGGCAAATCATTCGTATTTTGATTTATTATTGGCTGCTGATGGTTGCTTATCTGAGATAGCCTGCCCTGGCTGCAACACCGAAAAAAGGTTGGCTACCTAACTTACTTTGGGATTTTTGTTTTTACCAAATTGGCAAAAGGGGTCATATTTATTTTAGCTAAATGAGATTTCCAGTCGCCATTGGCAATTTGGTGAATGGTTAGCGTGAGCATAGCTGTAACTGACTTGAACCATTGTCTTGATCCTTGGACCTCATTTACACTACAATTTTGGGCCGGCCCAGGTCCAGCCCTGGATCAGCAATCCGATTACTTTGGACCCACGCTGGGCCAATTTCGCTAGGTGTTCCAATTAGTTAGGCTGGCTTACGCAGTGAACCATTGTGCAACATTGACTCCAGAGTGACCTGTAGATACATAAGCGATTGATACATCTTGGGCCTCTTTTGAAATGTAAATGTAAATGCGCTAGAAATTTTGGACCTGATCCTGGGCCAGCCCAGGACCCAGTCGTAAGTATAAATGTGGGTCTTAGATTACAAGTTTAGTGCTCAACTGATTGCTCAACGCGCTGCTTGCGCCCCCCCCCCCAAATCTGTAGGCTGTAAAATATGGGATTGAGTTGTGAGGCATACCTTTTGGGGATATCGGTCCTTCGACAGTTATTGCCTGTCCTTGGTGCTCCATTTTTTTATACTCTGTTTGAATAAATAATAATAACTAAAAGGAATAAAATATATAAACATAAATATAATTCTTTGTTTTTTTTTTGCCATGTATTTTAACATCCATAAGAGCAGGATATTCATGAGGATAGGCTAGATAGTGAACTTCCACAGCATACATAGCCCCAAATGCACTTCCATGGAAGGTCGTACTATTGAACAGTATGTTCTGGATATGTCCGAAATCCAACCAATCAAATTGTATTACGTTTTAAAATGCTGTTGTTACAACAAAATTACGCCCTCGATCTTTCATGAAGGTTTAAAATTTATCAATAAATGCAAGTAAATTTAATCCTAAATACAATGATAATGACAACATAAACTATGAATAATTTGTGTAACAAAACAAGGTTAAAAATACAATAATTAGTAAAAAAATTATTGTAATTTAAGTTTGTGACGAAGGCTGACAACCATCGATAGTCTATGCTCAAGCTACGGTAAATTTGTTTGTAGCCAAAGTGGCTAAAGATTGTCAATTTATTTTAGCCAAATTAGACATTTTTAAAACCTGATATGAATGGCTGAAAAATGGACAATTTTTGTTGGATTTTCATTAAGCCAATTTGACTAAAGATGTCATTTTATTTTAGCCAAATGTGGCAGTGACAAGCCATATCAGTCGGAAGTTGCATAAGCCATTTTGAGATATAGGCAAAAACAAAGGTAGAGATCAAAATTTTCACAAATTTATTTTCCAATGGAATCATGCAGTTTAATCATTAAATAATCAGATTCACTCAATAGTTTTGTTTTTACTTACCCCAAAACATTAAGAAACATGATTTTAAAGCCCCTATACAACCTGGACGTATAAAAAACTAATTTTTTACACCAGAAATATTCGCGAAATAAACAGCTTGTAACCGAGCAGGCTGACCGTGGCCATGTTTGGTATGGTTTTAAAGCTAGTTTTATAAGCTTTACAAGGATTCATCAATCGAATTCGATAGAGCTAATTTTGAGCAATTAAAATCAGGTTCTTTGGGTGTACACAAAACGGTGCTTCACTTGACAAAGAATAAGAACATCTTGCTGATTGGTTGATTGGATATTTATGTCATATCGTAGCTCATTACGCATGTTTAGTTGTGACGTGTACGCTTCTCTTCGCTTTGCACACAATATTTCGAACGTGAGACAGTTCGATGTTGGTAATGTGAAAGAACCACAATAATAATGGCAATAGAATCATGTTTGTTACACATATTTGCCGTAATAATAAAAAAAATAGATATAATATCAAATACTGCTTACAAAATTACATACTGTAATATAAGAATTATTCTGAATGAGGAACATGTACAGTTTTAAACTTGTGTGTGTACTATCCGAAAGAATCGTCTTCCTGTAATAAACATTGTAAATTTTCCTCTGGCTTCGGGTGAATTTAAAGGACTATAATACTTTTAATTCTTATCGGATTTTTACAAAACTTTGCATAAGTGATGTAAATATTATAAAAAAACGGATATTAAAAATACCAACATATACGGATTATTCGTAGACCCTGTTGCTAAGGAATAAACCTATGCTATTCTCATCCGCAAATCAGTTGGACAGTGAGCGCGGCCAGTGAGGAAGTCAATATGTTTATTATCGTGTTTTTTTTTCTAGCCTAGGCATTTTGAAATCGCGACACGGATTTCGATATTAAAACAATCATAATTTCGTAAGTACTTATCAGATTACATTTATTTTTTCACTGTTGCAAAGGGTAGAATTCATATGTTTACTAGGTATTAATAACTCAAAACTTGTTTTTCAATTTGCGACCGTTTCCGCTTGTCACTGCCACAAATGAGACTTCCAGTAGTCATTGGCGACTTTGCGAATGGTTAGATTGAGCATAGATGGTAGACACCTACATGATTTGTAATTGTTAAGTTCACTACCTAGCCATTATGCATTGCGTGAAAGTTGATATGTGTTAAATGATGCTGTTTCAACATTAGAAGCAAACCAGTACCAGCCTAGATTGAAGCCACTATATAAATAATACATCACACCATTCAATGACTCACACAACATATAGCCCTAAATCAATTTAATTTCATAGTTAATGACATGGAGATGCGCAATATTTCACAATGCTATTGTTGCAAAACAATGAAAATTCAGGAAGATTATTGTAGAGGTGCACTTAGGAATTTACCGCTGAGCCAAAACACCCTCGTAGTCAAAATCTCTTAGGTAGGCACATCGTAGTAAGTTTGTTTTTAAGAACTTTTTTGTGAGCCCAAAGCGTGAGAAATCTTAGCCATGTAACAGTTACCCAATTTAGTTTTGACAAGCAAAAAATAACCCTGTTATTTGCACTATTTTATTTTTTTCTTTTTTACCTTATGTTTGAAATTCATTGTTGTATTTAAATATGTGATTTTTTATGAACATTGTAAATGTTTATGGCATTTTTGTCTCATTTTGGGGGTTTCAGTCAGATTTAGTCCCGATATTATTTTTTTTTAAACAAATTCTTATTTATGAAAAAAATGAGCAGGCTGTATTTTTTTTCTAATTGAAACAGACTTGTTTTCTAAGAGAAAATTAGGACAACTATTAGGCCTATTTTATTTACCACTGGCCAAAACAGAAAATATAACTGTTTTTTTTTTCATTTTTAATGTTCATACTTCTCGATTGAATGATAAAACTATCTTGAAAAATGTAAGAAATAACTCCCAAAAATAAAACTAGGAATAAAGGAAAATCCCTACCCACCATCCCAAATTTTTAAAACCGGGATACTTGGGAATACAAACGTTTTTGAAGCCTCGAGTATACAAAATAATTATTAGTATATTGCTCTGGCCAAAACATGCAGGTAACTTCTTGGATACAATTGTTTAAAGTCTACTATAAACTTTACAATGGAAACATAGTACAGACTTGTTTTAGAATTTTCAACAGTATTAAATTCCCTAAAATCATTGTACCTGCTTAACCATCCAGAGTGGCCAAACAAAGTTTACACTTGTTCAATTGTGTCTTTTCAATTTTATGACCACTTCAGCCATCACCTAATAATATTCCATAACAAAGCCATAGCTATGTATTTCACAAAACAATTTACATACAGTACACAAGTTACAGTGTTTGAAATATCACTTGCTTGATGTATTTATAGTGTTATAGAGCTAGTAATCATTTTTGGCTATGCAGTGTTTTTGGTGATTGCTAGTGCCTACATGGCCCAGTTCCAGCAGCTGGATCAACTATTGCTTGGTTTTAAAGGAAAAAGCTTATTGCATACTTTTAGTATTATTTTTTAGGTATTTAACATGTTTGTCACTGTACAGTTTTCTGATGGCGGCCCTCGTCAAGGTCCTTTTACAGGCAGGCCTTAATGATTTTTTAGTTTCCAATGGAATCCTGTGAAACTACCTTAGATGCGCCACAGTTCTTTTATATTTAAAGTGGTTATAGCTAATGTGATGTTTAGAATAAGGTAACTCTAGATGTTCAAAACATATAGATATGTCTGAATGAGTGTCCGTCCCCATGGTCTCAGGGGCTGTCCATAAATTACGTAACACACAGAGGGTGGATGTGTAGAGGTTTTTGTAGAGCGATCTTTATATTTGTGTTAAACATTCTTATTTCAGTTATGTTAAAATGGCGGGGAAAATGAATGGAAAATCTAATATATTGATGCAAAGTAACAATATTTTGTGTGAGCAAATACTCAAAAAATAATATGTTTGGCTGAGGGCTGTTAACAACTAGTTAGTCATATTCTATTTGAATGTTTAAAAGCAATAACTCACTGTTAACAGTATCGCGTGATGCCTTCGGGAGAGCCGAGAACAAAATATCTCGCGACGGCGCAACAAAAGTTGAAAACTTTTCAACTTCGAAAAAGTCGTGTCGCATGTCGTTTTGTTGCGCGACGATATATTGCTCTGGCTAGATGGAGCTTTAGATGTACCTATCTAATTAATAAATTAAGTAAGTAATAGATGTTTATAAAGGCCCGCTCATATAAACGTGACAAATAAGCGTTACGACAAAACATTGAAATTGAGAAATAACAAAGAGGTGCTCCCATTGAAGCGATATATCATCGTGCAACAAAACGACAAGCGACACAACTTTTTTTGAAGTTGAAAAGTTTTCAACTTTTGTCACTCCGTAGTGCGATATTTTGTTCTCCGCTCTCCCGAAGGCGTGATGCGATACTGAAAACAGTGAGTTATTGCTTTTAAACATTCAAATAGAATATGACTAACTAATTGTTAACAGCCCTCAGTCCTAGTAGTATACATGTATGTTAATTAAACCAAAAACATTTGTGGGAATCGTGATTAAAAATGAGGCCTAGGCCAGGATTACACACTGGAGAGAACTGGCCATCGGGGCGTGAAGTCCGTGGGGCATACAGCTATGGGATAGGCTAGGCCTGCTTAAACAATTGTGAAAGTAGTGTCTATCAAGATTACAAAAATAGGGCAAAGCAATCAACGTTGAGAACTATATTAAATTTAAAATGTATTTTGAACCCCAAAATAGGCCTAGGCCTATCCCAGCCTACGAAAAAAACCCAAGATAGACCTAGGCTAAAAATGCATCGTCATCGCGCGCATTGTTAAACAATGTGAGCGCTCTTGTCGTGTCGCGTCGTTGTTGCGTGTCGTCATCGACTGTCGCGTTGATGTGAGCGGGCCTTAAGATGGGCTAAGAGTAGCATTTTAAAATATTTGTGTACAACCTTGATGGAGAAGGGAAAGAAAGGTAGATCCTTATTATAAAACTCATTTAGTGGACGATGTTTTTCTACATATGGGGTGGGGGTGGGTATTAAAATAAACTAAATCATTTTGAGGGTGGTCTTACTTACAGAGTAACAATTCATTACAGTGGGGGTGGGTATGACAGTTCCTAATCAGGATCCACCATGCAATCCCACTGCTTTAACATTACAAATGCAGGCCTTGAATTTGGGCGTTGTAGAGGTAAGGCCATTTTTGCTTTGATTTTCAGGAGTATAACAGGGCACCTGAGGCTATTTTGTACTAATTGTATTCTTATGTTTTACTAAATATAAGTGGCACCAAGGCCAAAGAGGCCTTGATGATGGTCAAATGCACTAACATACTGTACCTGCCAATATTTTTACTTCTGAAAGCGGTATGCCCTCTCGTCGTCGCCAAGTTGGTAAAATATAAATGCACCAACACCCACGTCTTACCGCATTTTGCTATGATGACAAAAAAAAAAGAGAAAGGTCATTTTGACCCGATTCCCATTATGGGGCATATTTAGGCTAAAATTGCTTACTTTTAGTGCTAATCCAATACATATTTTTGTGGTTTTTTGGTGGATTTCACAATTTTCTTGTGTACATTTTTATTTTGCTATTAAATTTTAAAAAGCGGTAGGGTTTCCATGCAAAAGCGGTAGGAAGGTCAAAAAAGCGGTAGCCACCGCCAAAATTGGTAGGGTTGGCAGGTATGCACTGAGGCCAAATGAGTGGGCATGGTGGCAAATGGCCTTGGTTAAATTCGAGCCCTGCAAATGTTGCTAGGTATACTTGTTTATTTCTCATCGCACTTTTTAGAGACATCCTTATTCTTTGATCGTGTTTCATGAAGCATGACCAATAAAATTTAAAATAAAATAAAAATCTTAAAAGCGGTGTCGTATGTGCTCAAAGTAGTTTATTGCAAATGGATATTTAAACAACTGCAACAATCGTTCCTTTATCATACTATCTTTTATGTCGCAGTTTTATTGCTTATTTGTCCCAACCTGTAGATTCATTCTTTGTAAATAGGTACTTTAATTAGGCCTTTAAAAATCTTTGTTGCTCAAGCTTAATGGACCAAAAATTTCAAAATTTAGTGTTTTTTTTTTATTGTCAAATTTACCAATTTTTTTGGAGATAACATTATCTAGGAAATTATAAGATTATCATGAAATTTAAAAGTGTAGGAATGGTTGAGTTATTGAAAATATAGTAACAGGTGCTTACTAAAAAAAAGATTTATGTTGCTTGGGTAACATAAATATTTTTTAGACCTTTGTAGAACAGCTGAAATGTTCATAATAAGATTTTTGAAAACTTTTAAATATGTAGAACGGTCTTTAGACTTTTTTTGGTAAATCTATAGTTATATACCATAATAAATCTAGTGCAAACAGACAAAGGTGTTTTACCTGTTTGGTAACTTGTTGAAGCCATGCCAACTTTGTTTGCACAGGGATAACCAGGTTTTACCAAGCAGGAAAGCGAGTATTTTGATTTTGTTTTATTAAAGATAACCCACAAAAGTTGAAAGTGGACTTATTTACAGTGGGGTCCTTCTGGTAGTGATTGGACAGTACACTTAATAATCCCTTACTCATTTTTGAAGAGTTTACTGTGTACTTTTGTGTGCATATGAGCCATGTTGTACACAGGACCAATGGCTTAACATCCCAACTGAAAGATGGTGCACTAATAACTTATTATTCAATTCTGGTATTTTGACCGGTTCATACTATGCATAGTATCAATACTATGTAGTATTGAACTGTGCATAGTTAAATATTAGTCGATGATGTCACTCTCCAAGCGATAGAAGTGATTTTATGTTATAAGTCATCATCTCTGATGATGACATAATTTATCTCGAAATATTGAATCCTATCACGATGGCGTGGATCTCATTGCTTGGAGTATGCATTATACTTTTTTACTTATTAGTGGACCTTCCGGATCACTTAGATATTCTTTTTGCATCTGTGGAGTACACCAAATTGGTAGCAACTGGCCAACCTCAGAAAATTGTCCAAATCATCATAGGCTGTGCAGATTCCATTTTCCTGATACATAAATTTATTTATTAATTGATCTAAAAGCTAACACTTTATGTACACAAGAAATTCCAATGCCCGTTTTCCTAACATTTAAACTTTCAAGAAAGTAAATTCTATTAAAGTTTACGAGGCTGCCATACCAGGTGATATTTGTTAGAAGGAAGGGCGACCAAGCAATTTTGAAGAACAACATATCATCAACAGAAATATTATCTATGTGTAAGATGTGTAAAATGGGTCCCAATGCATGAGACTGGCGTAAAATGTTTGCTTCTAATCTCGAGGTTCTGGGTTCAAACCTCAGATAGACTATGAATTTGGGCCTTATTGGGGAGAAGCCATTTTTGGTCTGATTTTTAAGGGTACAGCTAACATAAACAATGTATCAGTAGCCATTTTGCACAAACTATGTCCTAATGTGTTTATACCTATCAACTTTTTTTGGCTCCAATGCGTGAGAAAAACTCAGGCACCAGTACTGGGCTATGTTTTCTCTGATTTCGATCTGGCAAGCAAAAAAAAAAAAAAATCTCATCTGACCGTTTCTTTCTAAATTATCACTGTTTTGAGGACCGTTTTTACCATGTTTTGCTCTATATTGTCTCATCCGTGAGAAAAACTATTAAAATAACTGTTTATGAGTAGTAAGAATTCTGCTAATTCGTGAGAAAAAATATTTTTGCGTGAGATGTCAAAAATAGGCTCCAATGCGTAAGGCTCGCGCATAATGTGTGAGAGTTGGCAGATACTCAGAATAAAGAAAACGGACACCAAATTCAGTGAAATAATTGTTTTTAATTTTACCAAGTGTGGTCGTCTATCATCGGAACCTCCCGTAAGTAGACATTTTAACCGAGCCTGAGGGTCTGCTTACACAATGTTCAATTGTACTTAAAAGGGCAACTCCGGGATTAAAATTTTTATGGCTAAATTTTACAGCATTTGGACAACGAGATAATTCCGAAAAATGTGTTGAAAAGTGAGTCTCAAATCATAAGATATAAAACTCACATTACAAATATAACTCACATAATGGAAAGATCACTAAAATTCACATTAGAATAGGTAATTTTTAAAGTGACTTACGGTTTTCAACCACAACCCTATTTTTCTATTCTTTAGCATTGTGGAATATGAGTGGTAGACCTACTTTTTAATTTAATGGCTAATTTGGAAAGTGTTTTTGTTCATTATATCATTGTCCAAATGTTGTGAAATTTTGTCAGTAAGGTAACAACTAATTGTTCTATAGGTATATCTATAGAAATTATAATCCCGGATTTCCTCTTTAAAATGAAAATTTGTTTTTCATGAGCTAACATAAAAAAGCAGTGAGGTGCAATAAATATGCCGTAAATGCATATTTTAGGCTTACAAATTATCTTATTTATCGGTGAAATCTGTATTGAGATTGACTTCACAAAGCAGTTGTTATTTTTTGGCCAAATAGTTCAGTGAGTCAGTAAAGTTAAAGTATAAACGGTTATGTGAATCTATGTCGATGACCATGTAAAAATATACAGTACTGGAAAAACCTATATTGCTTAAATAAACACAGTTGACAGGGGCGGATCCAGGATCTACCGAAAGGGGGGGGGGGGAGTGCATGCATTTTCCAGTCCGGGTAGGCGTGGTTGCTAACTTTTTCCTGACGACCATGAAAAAAAAAAGGTTATTTCCCCATTTTGGTGCTCTGGTACCATATTTTAACTGTACAATTTTGACCAGGCACGCCTAATATAAGGGTGGGCACAACTACATTTTGACAAATAATAGGGTGCACACGCCGGTTGTGCCCCCCTTAAATCCACGCCTGGTTGAACCTCCATGTGCGGACACCTTTTGTAAGCGGACACCTCCCAAAATGACAACGCATTCAAAAGCCTGTTTGTTCTTTCTATCTAACTAGTGCATTTGGTAGATCTTGTACGTGGCCATCTTTCGTAGGTGGCTGTGGACAATTTTTAACAAAAAATGTGGAATATTTGTATGATAATTTATCTGCTGTATGCAGCCACCCTTGAAAATGTTGTGATTTTTGGACAACGATATAAATTTCTATACATAATTTTTATATAATATTGTAAGTATTATTGAACCAACTGATTTTAAATTAAAAATATAATATACCTGCCAACTTTTTTTGGCGGCAATGCGACATCTCCGGTTGTCTCGCTAGGTCACACTTTCTCTGATTTTGGTCTGACAAGCAAAAAAAATAATTTATCAATTTTTGCATCGTTTTTGTTAAAATTACCAGTGCTTTTGTGGCTGTTTTACTCTAACTGGCTATATATTGTCCCATCGTGAGAAAATCTATTTGCATGTCTATACATGTGTGAGAATTTGCCTAATGCATGAGAAAAAATGTCTATGTGTGAGACGTACACAATATAAGTCTCAATCCGTGAGACTCACACATTTTGCGTGAGAGTTGGCAGGTATAATATAAGATTTTATAAAATTTCAGTGTTTAGGAAATTGAGAAGTTCTTTGAGTTAAGAAGACTTTGCAATGTTGGTCATTACCATGTATACTTGATTTTAAAAAGTTTGGCCCTTATCATCCGAATTTTTTGTAAACGACCACCTTAAGTGGACACTTTCTTGGGCCAGAAGGTGTCTGCTTATAGTGGAGAAGTGCACCCGATCACAATCCTTGATCACTTGCACCTTCCCATCTCAAATTCCGTGTCCGGTCCTGGAGATCTTCAAATTGTGAGTTAAAGTTGCACTTGAAACTCACAACTCGCATTTTGAAATGTGGTCAGATTGCGACAGTTAACTGTTCTTAGGTTCCTGTGATATACTCAAGGAGTATAAAGGTAAAAGTAGTCGCATATTCAATACTAACCGCATTGGAATAAACTGTTAGGAGCTAATTCAGGGGTGTAGCTAGAAAAATCCAAGGGTGGGCTTGCAACAATGTGTGGGTGGGTGGCCTGATGACTAAAAATAGCATACCTTTTTCAGAGGCTTAGGGTGGGTGGCAGGTTGAAATTAGGATGGGTTGAAGGTCTTAATATAAGCTTTAGGGTGGGTGGAACATGTTTAGAGTGGGCGGCCCCGCCCACCTCCGTCCTGCATAATTACATCCCTGCTCATTGCACTTAGTCATGGAATGGGTGGCAGGGTGGCCAGTTTTTTCCATGCAGCCTTTTTAACCTCCCCTGGTATATTTTAACCAGGTACTCTTTTACATCTGAGAGAACTGAGAGCCATCCTTGCTAAAAATTTAACCCAGTTCATCAGCATGACAGACTAGTGTCCTGACCACTCAACTAACCACTCGACTCAACAAGGAGTACCATACAAAGTTTGTGGTATACCACATGTGAAGGTCAGTGGCGGCGCTGGGGACAGCAAAGCAAGACCACCTACATGGAGGGCACCCCCGTTGGGTATGGTTGAGGTGGGCATGTTCCCAGTTTTCAATTTGACAAGCAAAAAAAATGGAATTTACCGTATTTTGAGTAATTTTTTATGAATGGGGCTCGTCTGGACCTTGGCAATACCCTACAAAGCAAATTCGTACCCGACAAAACCTGCAATTGCTCCCCAACGTGGGAAAAGTTTCCTCCATAGTCCCACCAATGGTGGCAACACTAGGGGGAGGGTTTCCGTCGGACCAATTGTAGATTTCGTCGACGTTGAAGACGCCCACCTGACTGGTGTAGGTATGAAAAATCTGTAGAAATTCTCAACATTAGACGATATCATTATTAAATTTAGGTCTAATTCTCAGTAATGGTTTTTCATGATATAGTTCATGTATAGTTCCTGGTCAATTTTTTTACATCCTATCATTCTTTTACCAGCTGTTGTTTAGATAGGCCTACGTGTATTTTAATTCTTCATTATTCTCATTGCTCATAAAGGTTTACATTAGTTTCATGCCGGAAATGTTTGACCTAGATTCAAAGCAAAGGTTAATAAAGCACTTGACCAATCACTGTATACATTTTATCAACCAATCATATTTTTTGTATCGCTGATGACAGGCCATTACATGCAAATAATTAATACTTAAATTATAAATTAAGTTAACATAACTGATGATAAAATCATAAAATTATGCTAAGTATAATTTTATTTCATGATGAGTGGTATATGTTTAAATATGAATATTGAATAATAAACAATGAGCATAAATAAATAATTGTATTCAAAGTATAACAAACAGAATACTTGGGCTGGTATTCTCGAAAGTTATTCAAGGACTAACCTTAAAATAGCACTAGTTGATCCTAGACTATCCATAAACTTAGTTCCTTGGCAAACAAAATTCAGAATGCTTTATTTCAGAGTTTATATCTGGAAAAACGTTAGACACCTTTGAGAATACCATAGTCAGTTAGTCCCAGATTATATCTGAATTTAGTCCTGGACTAAAGTTAGTCCTCTTTCGAGAATACCAGCCATAGTGTATATAGCGTGCAGAGTAAGTTAGTATAGCTTAGATTAGATAGGATTTGATTTGATTCGATTTGATTTGATTCGATTAGATTTTAGGTTAGTCGTTTAGACATCCAAAAATTATCCAAGCGAACCTTAAGTGTTTTATTTTATTTAGTTATTATTTATACTAGATAACCTCTTCAGTACTAAAAAGACTTCTCTCGGAGGGCCCAGTATTTACTGATCAGGCGCGGATCCAAGGGCAGAGGGCATCTGGCCCATGTCCCCCACCCCCTCTGTGACTTGCCTTATTGACTTATTGCAGCTAAGAAAAAAATAATTTGTTGCATAGTTTGGTCCTCTAAAAGTGGAACCAGACAGAATTATTGGGCCGATTTACTTGAAATTTTTAAACAATATCAGAACCAACTGTATCTAGGTCCTCCTGAGGTTTGGTGCTGGTCCGCCTTACCATGTGAATTCTGGATTCTAATCTATATGATTTTGTGTCTACTGCCCTCTCTTAAGTGACAAAAAATACAGTATTAAACAGGCTAAAGTTACTGATATACTCTGTCCTATCTGTTAGCTATTGCCATTGAAATTCCAAACTTAACCTTTCTTGACCCTGAATAGAGTATGTAGTATGTTTATTCTGTGTGCTGATACCTCCCTATCACAGCGAAAGTAGGAAAAGAGTGAAAACTCTGGCTTTAGGCTGTTCACAAATGAACAAAAACTAACAAACACAAGAGGGAAAAACCTTCAAAACATAGGCAAGGGTGTAATCGTTTACTTTGTCTTGTTCAACTTGGCATTATGCTCCTCTTTATAGCTTTGCCTGATCCGCCCCTGCTGATTGAGCAAAGATGATGTATTCTGGAAGAGCATTCCAATTTCAGACAGTTTTTTGTGAAGCAGAACATTTTCTACAGCAGGGCTCAAATTTAACTGAGGCTCTAAGGCCATTTGAGGCAAGGCATGGCAAAACCACCAAGTTGTCGCACAGGAAGGTATTGAGAAATTAGCAAATAAAGAACAGGAAATATAAACAAATACACGGGAAATTATTGTCTATTTTGTTCCATAACTTTGGTTATAGATGTCCGATTGTGATAATTGACCCTCATGTTGAAGCTTACAACAAGTGTAATATGTTTGCAGTATTAACTCCATTTTCCAATTTTGCGACAACTTGGTGGTTTTGCCATGCCTTGCCTCATTTGCCTCCAATGTCCCCTCTCATTTAGCCTCAGTGCCTTAAAAATGTGACCATCATCAAGGCCACTTTTGCTTTGGTGCCCCTTATTTTCAGTAATATATTTGGATACAATTTTTACAAATGGCCTCTGGTGCCTTGTACCCCTTAAAATCAAGCCAAAAATCTCCTTGCCCCTACAATGTCCAAATTCGAGACCAGCTACAGAGAATTAAACCCTTGTGAAATTTTGACAGTTAGGTCACAACTAATTGTTTTATAGATTTATCCATAGAATTTTTAATCCCGGAGTTCTCCTTTAAATATTCAGAGTAAATTAATTATTCAGGCAACATCATGCATTGGTTTTTTAAGTTAATCCAATTTAGAAATGACTGATAATTAGTTACATCTTTCAAAAATAAAAAAAATCAAACTAGTGTGAAATGATAGTTATTCATTTGGCAGTTATTATGAAATATTCTGCGTTTACCATCAAATTAAATTAATTGTCATAAAAAGTAATAAAGTATAATCTTCTTCAAACTATTACCATTATTAGAGAGAGATACATATAATAAAAGCCTTTTTTCCTGTCAATCATTATTTCAAAATCGCCGATTTGAAACAGCATTTTCAGAGGGAGATCCAGGATCGTGATTTAGGGGGGACGTAAATCCAGATTTTGGTTTTCACAAGCACAAAAAAAAAAACCTTAGTGCAAAGAACAGGTCCGACTAGGCCTCTGGGGGCCCTTAGACACTTTAGCTGGCCATCTATTTTTATTAGTCCATTCTCATTTTTGACCCCAATTTTTTTTGAGGGTGGGGCGGATGCTTAAGCTTTTAAGCTCCCCTTAAATCCACCAGTGGTTTTGAATCGTTATAATAAGGTTAAAACATTAATGATAAAAATTTAGTTAAATAATTGTATACTTTACAAGTTACAAACAGAAATTAGAGAGGGATACTTTACATATACTGTACTATACAGTGTCGTAATTAAGTATAGTACCAATCTTTCTTGTAAAAGTTGTATATTGCACAATGTGGAGAGGGTATTGCTCTGTCTATTGTACTATCTATTCCAATATCTCTAAAAACTATTGGGCCGTTTAGTGGTTAATCTAAAGGAAATTTTTCTCAATTTGGCAAATAATAGCTTCAAATTATTATCAAAATTCAAGTTTGATGACACAAAAGCAACCAAAACAAAAAAAAGAGGTTAACATTTAATTATATGGCTAATTTGGAATTTAAAAGTTAGTCCAAATTCAAGTACGCATAGACTTTGACTATTTGGCTAGTGGCAGCTTAAATCCTAGCCGATTTACTTTAAAGTTTCAGAAAATGTTAAGAATAACCATAACTTCATTTTCCTCAATTTTTGTTGAAAGCTGAAAGCTGAAAACCGGGAACATGCCCACCTCAAACTTGTTCTACCTGTTGGGGGGATGGGTGGGGGATGGGGATATTGCCCTGCTTTCACGGAATTCCTGACACTGCCTGATTGGTCTGTTGGGCCATCACCCATGAGTTGTAACATGGCCAAATAGTTGATTTTACAAGTTTTACCTTAGCTTACTTTAACACTAATCATGTAAAATAATTCCAAGTTTGGACACCACAGAGGTTTAGCCTTTGAAATGTTATCCATTATCCATTTCATGCCTCGAATTTGGCCTTTTTATGGGCAAGGCTATTTTTGGCTTGATTTTAAGGTGTACATCTGGGCACCAGAAACCATTTTGTACAAATTGTATCCTTAGGTATTACTGAAAAAGGGGCACCAAGGCAAAAGTAGCCTTGATGATGGTTAAATGTTTAAGGCACTGAGGCCAAATTAGAGAGCACTGGCGGCAAATGGCCTTGGTAGCTTTGTTAAATTTGAGCCCTGTCATTGTCATGGTAAAAATCTTGATTTTTTAAAAAAATCTACTGCTCTATTTTCATGAATACTGTTATATTCTCATTCTCTTGAAACAAAAAACATCCCTCAAATTTAATGGAACATGTGTGTATGTGGGTGTATATGGATATGTGTGTGTGGGAGGGTTGTTCCATTTTTGTACCAGGGGTTTCAGGGATGTTTCATTAATTTTGAGGGGTATTCTCCAGTGTTTAGAGAGAACAGATCTGTCCTATGTAGATAAGTACAATAACTCACTCATAAACTACCAAAACCACTTTCGGTTTGTGGATATTGTGACTTTAAATGAAAACTATAATTTTCCCAACTAAAATAAACTTGCTTGACCTGCTTAGATATTTTAAATAAAAATTTCTTGTCACTTATTTTTTTTTTCAGATTGAACAAATGAAGGTGGACCCGCCATAGAAATTAGTTTTAAACCTACTTTATGTGATGCAAAAAAAATTACAAAGAGGAAAGAACAGTTAACAGTAAAACAAAATCAAAACAAGACAACGATAAATTACATTTGATAAACTGTACCAGTTTTCTCTGGGTAAGAGAAATAGATTTTTGTAAGAACAAAACACATTCATGCAAAATATAGGAAAAATAAACTATAGTAATTTGAGCACAAAACAAAGGAATTTGTGTATTGAAAATATATATCCGTAAAAAATCAGTAGGTCGTATACTGTCCTCCAAGCAAATTAGAAAATTAGCAAATAGGTGTGTGTGTGTTTGTGTTTTTTAATGGTTTAATTTGAATGTGTAATAATGTGCTTTAATTTGAATGTGTAATTTTGTATTTTAATGTTTTCCTTGTCCAATTGTAAAGAGTTTCCACAATTCACCCTATGGCTGCCTGGGAACTCTATGGCCTTTTGCTGTTTTTTTTTATTGTTTGTGAAATTTGAATTTGAATAAAGATACCGCAATATATGGTTATAGTTGAGAATAATTTAGAAGAACAACTTATGCAGTACTAGATTAAATACTATTAAAAAGGTATATGAAAAGTTTACATAAAGATATTAACAGAAGCCTGATTTTACTTCTAAAATAACAATTATGGTAGAAAGTGCACTTTTGCAAAAATACAAAAAAATTGAAGACGTTGGAGAAAAGTTGGAGTATCGATAAAATTAAAGGGACTATTCATTAATTGAACCAAATATTCCTCTCAACTTTAAAAGGATATTGCATAATTTTCTTCGAACAATATTTACTTAACAATCAGAATAAAGCAAGAAGTAGGAAGAAACAACAATTGAATACCAATAATTATCCCTGCAGATTTCAAGACGGTCAGAAACTAACAGGAAGAAACAGAAAACATTACACAAAGAGTTAGACCCGGCTATCGATATATATCACCCGATTATATTAAAACTGAATATTCATGATGGTATGAATATGCATGAAGTACTAGTTACCAGGTGAAATGTTCTTCAGATGATACTTCCTAGAAACAGATATCTAGCTGATTAATACTGTAGCACAAACAACATATGCTTCTATGCTGGAAACAATAAAGAAAGAAAAGGGAGCCATGTCTGCTACATTAATAATGCCAGGTAAGTCAGTATTATTAAAGGGGCATTCCTTCCAAAATCTACCCCCCTCTATTACTGCACACCCCTAGACTTATTCTCGAGTAGCAAAAAAAAGGAAAAAGTTGTTGAACTCGTACAGGTTAGCTATGCTCTTTTTTTTATCATTTTTTTATGATTTTTAAAAATTTTGCTTAAATAATTTACAATTTGGCTAAACAAATCGGCAACCTTTAGTCGGTTTGGTTAAGAAGAAATTTATCATAGCGTGAACTTAGGTTAGGCCTAGACGATTTACTTGATATTTCCCTGTTGGTAAAGTGTATGTTGTAGATCATAGCTTATTAAACATTCTAGTTTATTTTTTTGTAAACATTTATTCATACAATTCTACATTTATCTGAAAAAATCCTATCCAAAAAATTAATTTTGTTTCATGTTTCCTGATTTTGGAATCTTATGTTTTTAATGAATGGTTGCAAGCTAGGTAATCCCATTGTATCATCCAGCTTATGGTAATAGTTGAACAACTCGTTATATTTTACTACTAGAATTAGAGGAAAGACCACTTAGGTCATACAGTCATTGAATACAGTTTATAGTCTCAGTGCAGTGTAGTGCATCATCATCACATTGTGATAAAATGTATCCTGCCCTCTGTAGTTTCAAAGTGGCTTGTTTTCATAGATTTATTATTACGGCTAGATGGTGAACTTCCACAGAACAGATAGTCCAAAGTTCAATTCCGTGTAAGTGCCTACTATTTCAAAATCCAACTAATCAAATCGTGTTACGTTCTAAGGCTGTTGCTACGTCGAAATTGCACACGCGCAATCTTTTATAGAAGTTTCAAATTTATCAATAAATGAAAGTAAATTTAATCTAAATCTATAGACATTGACAATATAAAATATGCGTGAAATATGTAAATAATTTGTATAACAAAAGAATGTTAAAAATACAATAATTGTAAAACAGTTATAATTATTTAACTTGCATGTTTGTGACGGAGGCTGAGAAATCAAAATAGTAGGTGCCTACATGGACTGCCATTTTTACAGTGTTAAGATCACCATCTAGCTGTAATATATCTATGTTTGTTTTGCATACCTAGATCTATTCTATAGCCATGGAGGATAACTTACTTTTCTGCTAGTGTTCCATACATGCCAACACTCCCATTTTTGCTGAGAGACTCCATTTTTTTTGGCGTAGCTCCCGGACAATTTTCTTTTTTTTTTCCAGTTTATCAATATTCTTTAGTTTAAACATATAATTGCATTTTTGTTATTCACTGTATTTTTAGTAATAAATACTATGCACAAATTCAATACACTTTTAAATTATAAATTCTTGGTGCAATTTCTTATAGCAAAGAAAAAAAATACGAAGTAAAATTTAGAGATGTAAATAGCTAAAACTTCCAGCGAAATTCATATACTTATATACCTGCCAACTTTTTAGAAGCCCAGTGCATGAGACAAAAGTCACATTTGTGAGGTGTCACCACAAAATGAGCCATGTTATAATACAAAAATAAAAAATTGAGTTCTTGCTATATTCTGATAGAATATATTATAAGCTTTAATTTGTTTTTTTTTTTAATTAGCTTCATAGGTGGAGTATAACCAGAGAAAAATGATTTTAAAATGTACACACTTGAAAAACCACTTTGAAGAAAATTGACTTTAAAGATAAACAACCGTTGATTTCCTGCCTACTTTTCCATTGATTTTGAAAAACAGCCTTTACAAAATGTAGTTCAAAAACATGTTTTGTTGTAAATAAACATAAACAGGATGTTTGTAATTATAACGTTTAAAGATGTATTGTCACTTGAAAAATGACAAAAAATGGATATTGAAAATAACTTGCTAGTTTCAAAGAAATATAT
>JAOTQE010053627.1:0-20425 GCA_025631205.1 Nesometra sesokonis
ATAGTAGGCGCCTACATGGACTGCCATTTTTACAGTGTTAAGATCACCATCTAGCCGTAATAATAAATCTATGACAATGATAGAATATGGAGTAATTCCAAATATGGAGTAATAAGTTACCATTTTTAGTGTTATAAATAATTTATTTTAATTATTATATTACATACAACAATATATATTGTTTTATATAATTATTGCACATTATCAATATTATTATATAATTATTTTTATATCCTGGTTTGATGATTTTATATAAAAACATAGCCACAAGGTTGAAGATATGATCAAGCGCCTCGAGTACACCTGGCGTGTCCTTCGTGACCCCTTATTACTAAGTTGTTCCTGTTTAAGTCAGTCATGTGTAATTCCCTAGTGAGTCAGATAGGCATCAGAAGCACTCCGTCAACTCTTAACATTTCATCTACCATCTTCTTGTCTTCGCAAACAAGTTGAACAAAATTGTTTGACATTTGATTGTCTTATTTTTTCAAACACAAAGAGTTGGTATGATTGGGATGCTAGACGCATCTCAAAAGCCCATTCCTTCCAAAAATTTCCTGTTGTCAACAAATAATTAAAATGTTGTAGATGTTACTGTTTTGTATTCAAATTCATAAGTATAATACTGCTCTGCCTGTTTATGTCCTTATATAACCTTAAAACATTAAAAATGTAAAGTACAACATTTTTGGGTGGATTCCTAAAAAATAAAGCAGATGAATAATGAAGAAACAGTTTGATAATTATTAGCTTTTTTCTACACGAGAATAAAATTAAACAAGTATGTATGTAACTAAACAAGTTTATTATTTTAATAATATCAGGTAAATTTCCAAAGATATTTAATTTTTGGTGGATTGTGGAAGGAATGCTCCTTTAAGTACAGTATTTAAATAGTTATTCTATAATTATTAATACTAATGGGAGTTGTGCTTTGATTTGATCATTTTTTTGAATTGGCAAGTTGGCAGTCCTAAAATATGTTGATGTTGGAACAAGCACATAATTTTTGAAAATTTTGGTTGGTCAGTTGGATATTTTTTTTATTTTTAGTACGTACCTGTTGTAGTGTCAATAACATAAACTTTTTTATTTCCTATATTTACATTTTGGGATAAATTTAGGTATATTTTACAACTTCTGGGATAAATTTATATCTTCCGCACATTTTTTGTTTGTTGGGCTTAGGAAGCAACAGATGTTCCAACCTCAGAGGTCTAAAATTCAGGTGATTTTTTCAAAGTGCGCCCTCTATCGTAAAATAATGTGCCTTCTACTGCATTATGACGGAAGGGCAAAAAAAAGCAGGCCAGCAAGGGGTTGAATAGGGCAAATTACGATAAATTTAAAACAGCTTACACAATTTTTTATTTTAAAAGTACTGTATTTATTGATTAAATGTCATTCTAAGCCAAACTATGGTACTAGAACATGTTTAACTTTTAACAAAAATTCGGGAGATGTTTAAAAAAATTGGGAGACTGTTAAAATATCGGGAGACTCATGGACAAATTGGAAGGGTTTGAACCACTGAACCAATGTTTTTTAGGCTTTATTATCATTACAATTATTATGGTCACCTTTTTTGGAAAGGAAGATGGTATTCCTCACATTCTAACAGAAAATCACAAAGACTAACAACTGTTATTGTTATTATTAGTCCAGGAATGGGTCAAGTGGCCACTAACTTCCTTTTTTTTATTCTGGACAAACCTTAAAATCACTCCTCTATTATCCTTTGATAGATCTAGCTGAAGAAGAAAATGTCCTGTCATAGTGGGAATCGAAACCATGATCTTTAATTTGGTAGAACAGACCTGTTAAATGATTTCTTGACCGAGGATATTAGTCGTATTGTACACTACTGTCATATGTCTTTTTAGAGTAATTAAAAAATGTGTTCAAATTTAAACTGTTGTTTGAAGTTCAATCACATTCAATGGAGTACAGCTTGATTGGCCTTGTTTTAAAAGCATTGTCAACTCTGACCCTCCCATGGAGTACAACTTGATTGAGCTTGTTTTAAAAGAGCAGTGTCAATTCTGACCCTCCCACGGAGTACAGCTCTGAGCTTTTGATTGAGCTTGTTTTAAAAGAGCAATGTCAATTCTGACCCTCCCACGGAGTACAGCTCTGAGCTGCTTTTGATTGAGCTTGTTTTAAAAGAGCAGTGTCAATTCTGACCCTCCCACAGAGTACAGCTCTGAGCTGCTTTTGATTGAACTTGTTTTAAAAGAGCAATGTCAATTCTGATCCTACCATGGAGTACAGCTTGATTGAGCTTATTTTAAAAGAGCAGTCTCAATTCTGACTCTCCCATGGAGTACAGCTTGATTGAGCTTGTTTTAAAAGAGAAGTGTCAATTCTGACCATCTGTAGGTAATATTTCTAAACTGGACCTATACATAAGGTCTATGGCTCAGCCAACCATTTACTTTCTAACCACTTCTCTTTGCCTTCCTCTTGCCAAACTATTTTAAAAACAAATCTATGCTACCACAAATGCTCAGTCTTATTTAAGAAAATGAAGTATGTGATTTAAGTACATGTGTGATGCCATATCTCAGGGAGGGGTATAGTATGAGTCACTAACGGCACAGAATATAAACAGAACAGGAATAAGCACATGTGATGTTTGCGTTATTTAGAATGGAACTCTTGAACACTACACTGTATACCATCTATGGCCATTTTTCACCTAGACGTTTGAGTGTGAGCTGCGTATTTACAATACATTACTTGGATTAACTTTCAAATGTCGCACTTTGTGGGTGGGCTTGACTGTAAAACGTAGTGGAAAAGTGTGCCGCCATCAGTATGGTCCAATTTGGTTATCTGGATGGAGTTCCACACTGGAAAGAATGTTTGATCTTATCCTTTATATTATCTTTGCTAAAATGCAAAAGTATCTTAAATGAAGGGCTATAGAATCTTCCAGTTCCCTCAAGCTCGACCATCCAATATTCTTTAATATCAGGGTTGGTGTTTTTAGGTTCACGCGAAGCGGAATTTAGAACCTCACTCACATACTTGTTGTTGGTGTTCTTGCGACAAAAATTTTAAAGAGTCTAGCGTCACCAGTTTTGAATGGATGTGCATGAAATTTTGTGGACATAAATTAGACACCAACAAACATTTATTGCCCTTTCTTAAAGTTACACTCCAAGGTATCACCTAGAGCTACAAAACCAAAAACAAATTCTACCAGGAATCAGTAAATAATATCAAGAAAACAGAATTATACGTATCACACGCTTTAGTGGAGTGGTCAGTTACCCCATCGTTTAACACAACCGTTCTAATAAGGCGAAGGTAGTGAGTTCCATTCCCGTTACAGGTGACAAAATACAGTTATTTTTTTTCAACTTAAGATCTGTTCATTCTTTTCCAATTTTTAGAATAATTGTAGTGTGTACGAATGAACATTCTAACTATTTAAAATGTTTGTAAACTAATTTTCTCTTCTAAATTGCCTTGTCAAAACTCTAAAAATTTGAAGAAATATATACACTTATTCTAAAATAAGACTACGGGAATAAAAGCAATTAAAATTAACCAAAATAGTTAAATTTAAACTATAAGATAAAGATCAGGGCTAAAAGAAAGGAATTCCTAGTGTCATTTCTAGGCATAGTTATGCAGTATGCAGTCGTCCTGCCTTTTAAGCTACGCGCATGCAGTTTTGATTTCACAAATAAACAATCGTCAGATGGCAAAATCAGGTGACCTTGAGGATATGTAGTATTTAACCAGTTAAAACAGAACAATTGAATGACAACAATAAATAACACATTTTTAAAATAATGCATTTTTAAACTACAATTATGACAGCTTTATTTCAGCCCAATAGTTTAATATATTTGTTAAATTAATTATCATATCATAAATGTTTAAATAATTAATAATAAAAACTTGAATATTTCTTATTTTAAGAATAGGAATTTAACAAAAATATGACTCGCAAATGGACTAAAAAACATGATGCTGCTAAAATTAATATTCACCAGTTTGTGGGAAGGCAAATGAAATCATGACTCTAACAAGGACAAGTCTCCATACAAGCCAACAGTTAACATGTACACATGTAACACATTATCAATAAAGTAATGTTTAGAAGGAGTAGGTGTGAGTAATATAAATCAATTTAAAACCTGATGGTTTAGTTTTCAAATAGTATATATATTTTCTTTTCTACTGATTTACATGTGTCCTTAGTTAAGACGACAGCTTGCAATAATATTGGTCAAGATGACGATGCAATAGCCTATCTCCTTCCCTGACCTATTCCGTCCCCATGCTTAGCGCTGTCGCAATGGAACCAGCTCATGGTTAAATGTTGAAAAGCTGCTGCTAGAAATATTGTATTTGTATTAATTTGTGCAGCTGTGTATTATGACAATCACTAGTCCATTCGCATCAGGCTCAGTTGACAGTTTTGTTTAACACCAGCCTGTTTCAGGGACTGAAACCTGTGAGCAATTCACCTCTTGTCAAAGGAACATTAAGCAGATACCGGCCTAACCAATCCTGTCACGTCACAGATCTAACACATTATTTCTGATATCTACCAATGAGATAGATCAAAACTGTATGAGTAAGTCTCCCTTGTGAACTTACTAAATCTCAGTTCCCTGGACGCCCCTAACGTCATTTCCTTTGTGCAATGTTTATGGACAGTTTTGTATGTGACTGCGGCAAACCAACAAGTCCCTGAGCGCCGGGCATGACTTGGATACATCCACGCCGTAATATGGACAATTGGTCCAATTATGCTATTGCAAACAATTGATTACAAGCAGGTTTTGACATAGCAAGGCTTCGTTAGGTATCGCACGCAGTGTTTGAATTGTGATGTCCAACATATGCAATTCGCTCATTCTATTGTCTCTTGAGCAACACTCAAAGCATGTTTTCTCTTGTGGCAACGGCACCAGATTATATTTCCATCAAATTATTGCAGAACCAATAAATCCAATGGCTAAACATAGACCCAATGGCTAAAAACAGGCTAGGATTCAAACTATCACTTTATTTTTAGTAAACTAGTTCAAATTTTATTCACACCTGGGGTAAGATGTATATCAACATCCGTAGTTAACTTGGCAAATATGATATAAATACACATGAATTATTAATAGGCTAATTATTGGCATTATGTAACTAATACCTTATTATGGTTTTTGTAAGCAAGGGAAATCCTCGGTCAAGGAAGTTCATGTTGGACATTTTTACCCATTGAAAAAGATTTTTTTTTCAACTGAATTTACTCATGCTATTTAGTGTAGAGGCAAACAATTACCTTAAGAAAAAGTATTATGAAGATCAAGAATAAATTAATTCTACATAAAAATAGTCATGGATAGTTTTATATATTACATACACACATTTTTATATTCTAATTATTTTGCAGTAATTTTCATTTTTGAATGTTTATAAGTATTAGGTCTTTTTTAAATTGGTTTAGTCAGTTAGATTTTTTTATAAATAATTTTAATAGATACCTTTTACATTATATTCTGCAATTTATGGTTAATGGTTAAATATTTATATAGCACAAAATACTAAAGTCACTGTGTGCTCAAAACAAGTGAAAAGAAAAAAAGAATCAGAAGGAATTAAATAGTTAAGTTCTCAAACGATGTTTGAAAACAGAAATAGAGGGCGAATTGCGAAGAGACAATGGTAAAGCATTCCATAATTTAGGTTAATTTATTTATTTTTTGTTCCTATAGTAAAGTCTAATTTGGCATAACATTATGAATTTAGCTTTTAATAATAAAAGTTAATAAAATAATAACAATAACAACAGCAACAATAATAATAATAGTAATTTATAATAAATTTATTGAAATATATAGTACTACAGTTGAACCTCCCTGTGCGGACACCTCTCGTAAGCGGACACCTCCCATAACGGACACTAATTAAAAGACCCGTTTGTTCTTCCTATCTAATCAGTGCATTTGGTACCTCTCGTAAGCGGACACCTCCCGTAAGCGGACGCGGACACTTTTGTCTTAAAATTTGGATTCTTTATATGTAAATTTACCTCCCATAAGCGGACATCCCGGAAAATATAGTGATTTTCTGTACAACGAATACAAATTTCTGTTGAAAATTGTACTTATACTGTAATGACTAAAAATCATATTACAGAAACAATCTTTAAAATGATAAAATATATTTAATAAAGTACAAAATGCAGTGTCTAGAAATTTTAGAGGTTATTTGTGCTGAAAACGCCGTGAAATGTGAGACATGATGTATACATAATTTTACAACTTTGGCTCTCTATCGGCGGAAATTCTCATAAGCGGACACCTTCCGTAAGCGGACACTTTTCCCGGACCCGAGGGTGTCCGCTTACGGGAGGTTCAACTGTAGTAATAGTAATTAATCATGAAATTTACTTTAAAAAATTAAGAAAACTGACCCTGATGTTAAAGAATTTTGATTGGTCAGGCTTGGGGAACCCAAAATACCCGAACTTTAAGAAGCAGCAATTTCAAAAAATTGACCCCCCCCCCTCCACAGATGTCATATTAATAGGTATAGGAGTTCCATGATTCCTTTCCTTGAAAAATTTTTATTATGTTGTATTTACTTAATTTTATTAAGTTTTTTTAATGTCTTAGGCATTTTGAATATTGTTGTATTTTACTGTGCTGATTTTTAAAATATTTTTCTTGTAATCCAACCGTTTCAGCTTATGCTGCTGGTTTGGAAATTGATGTTTTTTACCTGAATATATAAATAAAAAATAATGTTTTAAATTCATCTCTTTTGAATGCGCGTTTTTAAAGAGAGAGAGACTACTTTTTTTTAAAGAGATGTTCAGTTCGGAACAGAGTTTACTCAGTAGGCATAAATACATGTAATCATTGATAGAAAGTAGGTAAAAGATATACAAAAAAATTCACATGATAAAAAAAAATTATTTGAATAAGAAAAGATTTTGTAGAAAAGTTATTGCTGTGCGGATCAAGCTACACTCAAAAACTCTTTTGGTTGAGACACACCGCCATAAATTGGTGCACCAAGGGAGAGTTTTGAAAAGACAAAGGAAACACGCAAATTCAAGTTTAAAGACAGGGGGATTTAGGTGTTAACATACCGTTTCCTGATTAAAGAAACCTTCATAGCTTACAGGAAACCAAGACAATTACAACATTCTTTCATGACCCCATTGCAACAACCCATGTGAGATTATAGAGGGCGGTAGACATCTGCACAGCGTACTCTTCCAGGCCTTCTGCCAAATCAATAATTGCATTAAACATGAATCATCAACTCCAACGACTAGCTCGTTTTTATTCAAAATCTGATAACTTCAATTAAAGATTTCCTGAAATGCATTTCAATAAGTCTTTCCCCGAAGAAGTTCCAAACCAAAAAAGTGACTAATGACTGGTATTCTTTTAAATTGGGTATCAAAACAAAACAAAACCATTGTATAAACTCATGACATACACATTAACATTCGCTTATCAACTTTCTACAGACTACAATAATGTTAAGGACAAGGAAACATAAATTCTTTACATAAATCACTGGCTGTAACATGACCTAAGACTTTGAGAGTTGCCAACTAGGAAATCTGAGATCTCCTCAAATTTATAGTTAAACCAAGGATTACAAAGAGGTGTTAAATGATGGAATGTCCCAGTATGCAAAGCAAGATTTGATAATGGACCCCGCCTTAATAAATCTAGGTTAAAGTAGCTAATAATAAACTTAATTTTGGAACAAGGGTAATACGAAAACAAGATAAATTCTGTAGTACCCTTTGGGAAATTCCAATAGATTTATCATTTAACAACTATATTGTGAACTTCTACCGAATACATAGCCCCACAAGTGCAGTCCCAAGAAATGAAAATCACTAAATAACCTAACCCAATCAAATCATGCCTTGTTGCTACATCGAAAACAGCACATCTAATATCACGGAAGTTTGAATACAAGATCTGTGCAATTGCCTAGTAACTTGCTTTGCACACACCAAACTGGAAATTAAGACATTCAGGCTTAGCCATACCATGGCTTTTTAAAAAATTCCACGGTAGAAACAATGTACAAAATAATAATCAAAGAAAAGCCTCGAATTCAATAGGGTTCATCTTCTTGTTTTAACATTGTAGTTTGTAAAGATTGAAACCAATCGGTCTTATAGAATTTTAGTTTATTGTGGTAATAAACTTTCTCCATTAAGTCCAACACAACTACCGCCACTGCCCGAAACACAGTCTAAAAACTAGCCTCCCATCTTTGATCTTGCGGAGGCTAATAATTCGTATGACAAATGTATGTAGAAAATACAAATAGGAAAGTCATCATTTAATTTATGTTGATGATGAAGGTTGTTGATGGCCATTTGTTGTCGTACACCTACAACAGATTGCAACCCTACAGTGTTAAGTTTACTATAGTTATTAAATAATGAATCAATGGAAATTCCTTATTCAGAGATGATAACATATATTAAATTTGGAAAAAGGAGCTGATAATGGTTTTCAATTGAAAATGTTAAAAATGATGTTGATGATGATGATGTTGATGGTGATGATGATGATGGTGATGGCGGCGGCGGATGATGATAATGATGATGATTATGGTGATGATTATGGTGATGGTGGTGATGGTAATGGTGGTGGTGGTGATGGTAATGATGATGGTGATGATGATGATGATTATGGTGATGATTATGGTGATGGTGGTGGTGGTGATGGTAATGGTGGTGGTGGTGGTGATGGTAATGATGATGGTAATGGTGACGATGACAGTGACGGTGATGACAATGGTGATGATGGTGCTGGAAAAGACGGTAACAATGATTTTAATAAATAATAAAAAAGAGAAAGAAAAAGTAACCATGCAGAAATAACTTTCAACAGTGTTGACATAGAGATGAAATACTTGAATGGCAGATGGTAAAATACAGTAGTCACCATTCAATTGTTTTGTTAAAGAAACTCCAGACAACAAAAAGAAAACAATAAAACATTGAGGACAGAAAATTAAATGTTACACTAAAAATAGACTGAACCTAAATTATTGCAACAAATCTGCCAACAAATTTAGAAAACTCAAGATATTGTCAAAGGACAAAACGCAGGATGATTGAACTTGTCTGACATAAAACTAGGCCAGGCAAAAGACTTCTCAGCTTAGAGATTAAAAATGTCAATGCTCACAGAGAAGTGTCTACGTGCTTGTTATCATACTTTGCGAATTTCTTCATTTTTTATAAAAGAAAAAAAATCTTTTATTTTTGCAGCTAATATTTTCTGCATATTTGGAGTGTCCCAGAACACTACAAATCTCAAATTCTTCTTGTTCAAATTCTCATTCACTGCCTCCCTCCTCCTCCTGCTCTACCTCCCTCTTCCTCTTCCCCCTGCAGCACCTCCGCATCCTCCTCCACCTCTACCACCACCACTATCACCACCTCTTCCTCCACCTACCCTCCGTTTCTCCTCCTCCAGCTCTCCTCCCCTTTCCCCTCCAATTTTTTGTAAGGCATAGGTGTATGAAGGGATTTTTGTGAAAAAAAACGGGTGGATCCATGGTTTTTTTTGGGGGGGGGGGGGAGTTTAAATTCCAATTTTGGTTTTGACAAGTAAAAAAAAAATGCTTTCACAGGCCCAACTTAGCCTCTGGGGCCCCATATGTATTATTATCAGCCGCAGCGGTGCATCTATTTGTGTTAGTTCATATCACAACCAAAAATTTTTTCGGGCTAATTTTAGGTGGGGCTTAAGCCTATTAAGCCCCCCTCCCCCTTTAAATCCGCCACTGGGAAAGGGTGGGGCTTAAATCCCAATTTTGGTTTTGACTGTAGTAATACCAGGTCTGACTTGCCTCTAGGAGTCTCTATATACAGCCGCTGTGCATGTTTTTTAATTAGTCTCTTGTAATTGAAAACAAAGAAAAATTCTCTGGTCTTTTTTTTGGGAGGAGGGGGGGCAGGGAGGGCTTAAGCCTGTTAATCTCCCTTTAAATCTGGCACTGAAAAATATCAAATCTAAATACTAGGTCACCGACCATCAGAGTTACAATATTCATGCAAATAACCACTCTGTCATTAGGTGTACATCCACATTAGAAAGTTTTTTCAAGTCTTATCACAATGGATAATTGAATTAATTTCCACTGATTGCTTAGCTATAAAATGTATTCCTAAACTCATTGAATGTGATAAACCAGTAAGGTGCAACAGCGTAGATTTGAATTGAAAAATGGGGGTACAAAAACAAGAAGTTGAAGTGGTGGCGCCAAGTGGTATGTCCGCGGGGCGGGCGTGGTTCCCGGTTTGATTTCGACGAGCCAAAAATAAAAAATAAATAAATTTTTTAAAAAAGGGTTTTTTTCTCCATTTGTGTGTCTATTTTCCTATTTTGGGGGTCAATTATACAATATTTTTATTGAAAAATTAAAAAGTACATCAAAGGGTTATCGCTTTTTTAAACTTTGACAGTTTTTCATGCATTTACCAACAAGTGGGGGGGCAATTGATATCATGTCCCCCCCCCCCCCATTAAAAAGTGTCCCCCCGTCCCCCACAAATCGACGCCCATGGTAAGGTGGTTAATTCATAGGTTTGGAGATTATTTCCAGTTTCAATAGGATGGGATGCTAGTCAATCGCAGGTTATTTCCAGAAATTTGCTAGTACCAATCATATAACTGGGTAGACTGAAGCAATGCGAGTAAAGTGCGTTGCCCATGCGCACATGCAACTGGCATGAATGAGCCTCAAACTCCCTACCTCTTAATTGAAATTCTAAACCGCAAGCGTTGTGCCAACTGCTTCTACCACATTTTCTACTGCTCCCTCAATGTACTCTACCATTTATTAACATTCCCTTTCAATAAGTGACGTTAGAATAAACACCCTCAAAAAATCCTAAAATGTTATAATGTGCGTGCATGGTGTATCTATCAATTACACTTTCAAACACTTATCACAAAAAAAGCTTTTATTTTTAGTTATTAAGGCAGGGATCCTAAGTTGGAGTCAAATTCTTGAAGATTTTATTAAAGAGGACAAAACTATGTATTACCTAAAACTTTTGTAGGTAATTTTGTCCAAATTCTACACATTCCTAATAAAAACAAAGAGGGTTTGGAAGGGTTGGATTTTTTTTTGCAACAAGTACTCAAAATAATGGTGTGTACATGCTTGTCACACACTCAATGAAAGCAATAGAATTTTTAAAAAATAATTGGAATTTTCTAACATAAAATGACTTTTGACTCACAAATATATACAGCCTGGAAATTGAAAACACAACACTGTTACATAATAATTAATTAAAATAGATTGAAATCATAAGTTTACTTATATAGGTTATTAATACTCAATCATTGTCTCGTTAAAACGAGCTTTTAATTAGAAAGTTTATTATGGTAATTGAAAATGAAACCTTAGCAAAGAATGTCCTTGGAGAATTTCCAGGGTTCTATACCCAAGTTACTATGCCTATATCAAGGTCCGTGATATTTATGTCTGTTGCGCTTTTCGCATTATGAATGCTAAAGTTCACATTAAATGTTACACTGATACGAAGAATATATGAACAAGATGTTTGCTGAAGTAGCCATGAACAAAAAAAATCAATCTTGTGATACAGTTGAACCTCTCCTAAGCGGACACCCTCGGGTCCAGTTAAAGTGTCCACTTATGGGAGGCATCCGCTTATGAGAATTTCCGCTGATGGAGGGACAGACATTGTAAAATAAAAATAGTACATATTTCAAGGAATTCTCAACGCAAATGGTACATAAATTTGTATTCGTCATACAAAAACAACAAACTTATCCAGGTTGTCCACTTATGGGAGGTTAATTAACATACAAACAATCTTAGGCAAAAAGTGTCTGTTGATATCATTACAAAAAAATAAAGATAAATCTACAATTAAAAATATATAAAACTTTGGCTATGCTTATGTAATAATAAATATCAATTTAAAATTTAACCCAATAAAAAAAATTAACAGGTGTTTTAATAGAAGTGTTGAATGTGTTAAAATATTTTGGTCCCTTTTAACTAAAAGAATTTTTTAAAATTTGACACTTCTAATGTTAGCAATAATAAGTCTACAACAGATGTTAGGTGTGGCGAGATTGTTTGAGGCTCAGTAGACCAGACAGCCCAATTGGAAACAGTTAGATTAGCTTTAACATTGAAAAGTTGATGGTTAGGAGTTGTAAAAGGAACTTGCAGAATAGTACAACAGGGGCGGATCGGGCGGATCTAGAAAGAGTGGACCCGATGCCATGTTGGACAATCCCATGTATGAGGTTTTAAAGTTTTCTTCATCAAAAGAGGGCGCCATTGTGGTGAAACAAAGCCATGAGATATGGCTGAAACCTGTTCACGGAAGAAATCCAAGTGCACAGAAATTGTTCCTAAAGGTATCATTTTTATATATTTTAATCATCAGAAACGGAACACGAAAGTCTTCATAGTGTCCTATTATGATGATGGTGTGGCATTTTGCTCAGTTGGTTTAGATGGTGGAAATCACTGTGCTGTGCGCTGAACCATGCCTCACTCATGGTTCAATTCAACACCATGCCACTGTCCTTGTGTTTCGGCTGGAGGTTCAAAGTAAAAGTTACTAGTGCACCATTTTTCAGATGAGATATTAAGCCATTGGTCCAGTGTATAACATGGCTCATGTGCACGTTAAGAATGCAGTGCACTCTTCGAAAAAGAGTAGCAGTTTGTCTTCCAGTATACTGCCCAATTACCATCAGAAGGACCCCACTGGTAACAAGTAAACTTCGGAGTAGTGGGTTATCATTGGTGGTCAGAACCACTGAATAAATCAAATAAGATCAAATCAAATTAAAAAAATGAGATTATTATTATTAAAGAGCAGGTTAGCACTTAGCAATTTTCATCTCTTTCACCACTAATTACGATAGGTAAAATGAATCGTAAAAATTCTGAAATGGGGCTGAATATACTTTTTATGATAAACTAAAACATATAAGGAAGATAATTTTTTGGGTGAATCTGCCCTTTAAAACAATAAAATGTTTCACCTGTCCATATCTTGCAGCTATATGTAGCATAGACCACCTATTATCTTGGATCTCAAGCTCTGCTACTGCACTTGTCTCAGTCACTAACCATTCCATACAGATCTGCTGACCATGCTGAAGAAATTAGAAAATAGTTAATTGAAATACTGTTTAATTTATTTGTTATTACTTATCTCTACCTAACTAATTTTTATGGATTTTACAGTTTTTAATCCAGTGCAACTGGGACTTAAGTAATTTTTTTTTCTATTCGACTGTAATTTGTTAAAGTTTTTTTTAAATGAAAAACATTGTCTTAATAAGTAAACAACATCAACATTATAGCATTTAAAAAATGAAATTTAATTTGCATAATTAATATATTCATTCATTCTTTTCAGTAAGTTTTGTTAAAAGTTTTGTGTACATACACATGTCTAAACTTGGTTAAACTTGAATAATTTTTGGATTTTGCAGAAAACTTGATGTTTTCAAGGTCAACCAATCTTGTGAATTAGGAACTCTCTGTTGCATAACAAGTTGAATAAAAATGTTTAAAATTTTCACACAAAAACATCAGCTCAAAAACAACATTAAGATTGATTGTAACAATTCTTTTGCACAAGAGCATTTGGAATTGTATCTGTACTAGTACATTTTAGATGTTACTGAATTCTGGCTGTCCCAGGGGCGATCAGCCAAAATTTCAACTTGAATAATTACCAAAAAAGTTAAATTATTCATTATTTTATAAATCAAAATATAGTTCAGTGACTCTTAACACCTGTAAAAAGTCAACGAGGTATCTCGTTTCAAATCTAATAAATTGTTGACAGATATAAAACCGTTTCACTAATTAATTTACAAATATAGGAAACACTAGATTACCACTATGCTATCAACAGCTGCAAGAGGACTAATTTTTAATAATTTTAAACCAAATTCACGCTGAATATTTGAGATCACACGTGAGATAATGATTTTAAATTACACGTCAACTCCACCCAAACAAAGTCATGGCTGAACACATGTAATTATCACCTTGATCATTGGTTTGGGAAACAAGGAGATAATACACGTAAATCTTCACTCTCTTGGGATGATTCTAAATCATCATGTGGACATACTGCTTTATCGTGCCAGGTACTAGTAATACTCGTGGGTGAAGGCAGACTGTGGGTAGATAAAGCACCTTCGCCCAAGGACACAAGTCTGATTATGATCAGTAGAGGAGTGAACTTTTGATCCTGGACTGTAAGTCCTAAGCTGCACCATACCATTGCACCACACTCTTAAAATCCCCAGAGTGGTGAACTATTTGTGATGTCCTCTTTATTTGAGGATTCTACTAAATGTGAATGAACTCAAGCAATGAAATAACTATATACAGTACTTTATTAATTTAGAATTTGTAAATAATACAACAGATAGTGTAAATAGTAATTTGATTAATTACCTCCTAATTAATGCAATATTTTATTGGTTGTAGAAGGGTTGAAAGGCTGTGAACTCGCGTCAAGACAATTTTTTATAAGAACACTAATTAGGCTTAAAACAAGCTCGATCATGGAGCTTTAACAAAAGCTCAATGGCTCAATCAAACCCAAATTTTTTTAAATCAGGTCAAAATTGTTTACAAACTTCTTAAACCTATTTTTATAGACTATTTGCCTATATACATAAAATTATCCCAAAAAAATTGTAAGATATAAAAATAGCCTAAAATTTTGCAAAATGCATTTATTTATCCCAAAATTGAACTATAGGAATTTCAAACTATCAAATCAGTTATGTCATAAAAGACTTCAAAGTTCCTAACAAAAGAGGGCAGCATTGCTAGAATAAATATACAAGCTATATTCTGTATAGGATACAGGCCATGTGTCCTGGGACAGTAATTGTACAGATGTTGGTATCTTTTGATGGACAGAAAAGCAGTTCTTTTGGTACCAGTGTATAAATAGCTAGTAAACTATATTAAAATTTTCTAAAGCCGGGTACTCACTGCGTTGTACGACGGTTGCACAACTAAACCATCGCTCCATGTGTGTTTGGTATCTAGATGCGATGTTAGTCTTCTACTCATCAGCCGATGTTTTTTTTGTGATTAAACAGGCAAATCAGAAAAAACCGTTGGCCAATGAGTAAAAGACTGTCATCGTGTCTGGAAAACACACAGGGAGCGACAGTTTAGTCGTGCGACCGTTGTACAACGCAGTGAGCACCCAGGTTAACAGTGAGTTTTCTCGCCACTTAAGGATGAGATGTTTCTAAACCAAGTCTCATTATGGGGTTTGGGAGTGACGTTTTAAAGTTGTATTGTATTTCAAATATGCAATATACTTCCATATCTGAAATTTATCATGAACATTTCAGTTTTACACAAAATGACAGAATTAATGTTGATGATGACATAATCAATGTCAAAATATTGAATCCTAACACAATAGTACATAATAATCTGAGTATACTTTATATATTTTTATCTGAAATTAATTGGTTAGAAAACACAAGAACTATAAAAATAATGGCATAGGCACAAAAGGCTCTTGTGAGTGGTGTATATAAATCTAGTCTATCTGCTTTCATAATGAGAAACATGTTTTCACAACAGTTGAGTCTGTAATCCTTTATGAAATTAACATGTTAGCTACTGACAACGGCAAATATTTTGTCCCACTGGATGTTGAGGGCACTGAAAACAAATGCACACATCAAAAACACAAAGAATCTCTTTGTGTTCTGCTCAGATTACATTGCCTGTTGCCACCTACAGTATGGTTTGGAGAAATGCTAACTCTAATACTGTCTTATATGATAACTAGCCAAGAGATGTTAACACTACCAATTGAACCCTCTATTGTTTGGGATGTACATATTATCCATTCTAGTTACAATATGTTATAATGGCCTCTATTTTAGTCTGCCATATACAGTAGAATTAAAAAACAAGAAGTGACAGCAAACATGTTAAGCATGGACAATCGCTTCAAATGTCAATTGGAAAAGCACACCATCTGTATGGTAAATTCCTAAACGTGTCCTACCATTATCATACAATGTCACTGTCAACTGTTAAAAAAAACATAGAAATTGATTTTGCTCTTTGCAAATTGGCCAAGAACAAAATGTAACCTATAAAGATCACAAAGAAACTGAAAAACGTAAATGCTCTAGTGAAAAAAAATATAATCAAAACTTACTATAGATACCAAACACTGTGCACCAGAAGAAAGTTTTAAGGCTGATCTAGATTGATCATTCTTAATACAGTTGAACCTCCCATAAGCGGACACCCTCGGGTCCGGGGGAAGTGTCCGCTTACGGGAGGTGTCCGCTTACGAGAATTTCCGTCGATAGAGGGCCAAAGTTGTAAAACTATGTATACGTCCCTATGTCTTGCATTTCATGGCTTTCTCAGCACAAATGGCCTCTCAAATTTCTAGACACAGCATTCTGTATTTTATTAAATATTTTTTGTCATTTTTAAGATTAGTTCAGCAATATGATTCTCAGCCATTACAGAAGAAGGACGATTTTGTACAAAAATCTGTATTTGTTTTACAGAAAAATCACTAAATTTTCCGGGATGTCCGCTTATGGGAGGTAAATTAACACACAAAAAATCTCAATTCCGCTTACGGGAGGTGTCTGCTTACAAGAGGTACCAAATGCAATGATTAGATAGGAAAAACAAACAGGTCTTAAATTAGTGTCCATTATGGGAGGTGTCCGCTTAGTTCAACTGTAGCCTGTTAAAGAGCTGGTCAAAAAATTTGGTCTCCACAGGCTTTTGTGTCAAACGAATAATATACCATGCAGTGCTGACAACTCTGTTGAGGGCATGTATTAACACGTTGACTGCCAACGACGAGTATACTTGCCAACTGGATGTAGCTGTGTGCGCCAGTGACGAGTATACTCGTCAAAAACAGTGTTCCTTTATAACGTTGGTCACGAAACATGCGTACAAAGTAAACTTACAGCCTCTTCAGGAGTAGTTCAGGGAAGATACACCTAGACGATGATGTTGAAATAACTTCCGTCTGTTTGTTGTGTTTTATTGCAGGCAGTTTAGAAGATTACAAAGTGTCCTGGCACCCTTAATGCAAGTGAGTAAACTAGTCACTAATAACAATCGTATTTCCAGTGCAAGCGAGTAAACTCGCCACTGGCGTAGGCAAGAACATTTCTTTCCCAGTGCCAACGACGAGTATACTCGTCAACTAATATTTTCCCGCCAAAATATTTGACACCCTATTTTGATGATATGTGACTAAATAAAACCTTAAAAAACTATATTTGTACATGGAAACCTGTTCTGGCACACAGGAATGAAACAGGCAAATGGGTCTGGCAGTCAACGTGTTAAGGGCAGTGCTCCAAACATTGACAGGACATTTGCGTTCGACATTATAACAAACTGGTAATGATCCTGATATACGAACGAAAGGAAGTCAATGGTAACCGTCAAAATATTCAGAGTGTGTTGGACAGACAACTCCCTTGAGTAACAACACTTTATATAAATACCAAACTCAAAACCTACCTTGACTGTTAATGCAGTGGGAGTGAGGCAATCGTTATTCTCACGTTGTAGAAGATCGGGACACACTCGTGCTAACAAATACTGAAGACATTCCAATTGACCAAACTTCGCAGCTACGTGCAACAACGTATTGCCCTTCAAGTCGGAAATATTGCACAGACTTTCGTTTAAATCTAGATAGTACTTCTGTAAAATAAACATTACATTTGAAATGTTAGTACGTGTTTATCTTGGGATAATTTAATTCGGATTTGATACATTAAGTTAAGTTTCGCTTTAGTTGATCCCAACAGGAAATAATGTTTTTTACTCACACTATGTTTAATAGTGTGATGATTTTGATTCTTCAAGGTCACCTGTAGAAATGCTGAGTCTCTGATTGCCATATAGGGTTAAAAAAAAACCATTTGAAAGGTGCCATCAACACCCGTTTTATATCAAATACTTATTTTTATGGTTTAGAAAATACCTAGAATCAGACTTGTAGAGATCAAGTCAAAATTAGTTGTAATAAAGGATGGGAGCATAATGGTTATTAGAGGCTGATAAAATAAACATTTAACCAATCAAATGCTTCTCATTTTGGCAGTACATATACTGTATTCAGTTAGAGCAATATCTATTTTGCCAATGGGGCATTCAATTATTCAGGCCATTAGAAATTATTTACTTAATTAAAAGAAAAGTTGTTTTAAGGAGATCTAAATTATTTGTTTAAACTTACAGACGATCGAAAGAAATGGTTTGCATTATTATAATTTAATATAGAACTGTATGCATTCTGTTCATTTATGGAATTTACTGAAAATGCAGGACTCAGAATTAGTACTACAGTATAATGTTAACGTTGTTATATTTATACACTTTAAACAATCGTCGATTGTCCTAAAGTGCTTAAAATGTAGGAGATTAAAGTAAATTACAAACTACAGCGAACTTAAAAGTGCGTTTTCAAGAGTTTTGAATACTTCAATTAAAGAAGCCTCTCTGATTTTACTGGGAAGATTGTTCCAGTTTAAAAGCTGCAAATGCAAAGGTCCTGTAGCCATTTTCATGCCACAAGGTGGAACAAAAAGTACAGATGTACTAAGAGACCTAAGAGATCTTGTACAGACTACAGATCTACATTTAATTAAATTGAAAATAGATGAAGTTGTATCTATGTAGGCCTATATATAATTTTTGAATAAAGTGATGATGATGATGATGATGATGATGATGATGATGATGATGATGGTGATGATGATGATGATGAGTAGCCAACTAAAAGTGCTTCAATGACATCACAAGACACCAAGAACAGTTGATGTAAAAAAGCATTTTCACAAAAAAGAGTATGGAATGCTACGGCAGCGCTAAAAAATATCATTATGATAAAAATTATTATGATGTTATTATTATCGTGGTATGTGATTTATTGGTTTAATTATGAGGCTTTGGATATATATGTAGAGGTCCCAGAATGATTAATATTTGCTTTCTAATTGGGCAAACTAAACATTTTGGTTGGCCAACAAGTGTCTTGGTCAAAAACACAAGCAAATGAGCAGCATCAGTTTCACAATTCTCCTAAGTATGAATGTATTAAAAATACCTCAATGTCCTAAGGGCCTGTTTCTAGTGGAGGGAAACTGTGTCCAATAAGGTAGATCAACAACACTAGTTGCATGGTCTCAAGACAATATCAAAAATTTAAAGATGCAATATCTACTGTGCAATAATAGTGGCCCACCACATCTCAAGATTCATCAAATTTAATACATTAAAACAGGCAATTCGGACAAACCCATAAAAAATAACCATATACTGTAATGTAAAATATGTAATATAAATATTAGCATTGGGATATATGGTGCAAAGCATAGAAAACCACCAAATTGTTGAATAGGAAGTTATTGAGAAACCTGAGCAAATAAACAACAGGAAATATAAACAAATACAAAGGAAATTTGTGTTCATTTTGTTCCATAACTTTGGTTATAGATGTCTGATTCTGATAATTGACCACTGACTTTAATGCTTACAGCAAGTGTAATATGTTTAATGTAGTATATAATATAAAATCCACTTTTCAATTTTGCGACAACTTGGTGGTTTTGTCATGACTCACCTCAAATATATTATACGCAGTGGCTATTGTTACACCAGTTGTAATCTCAATCCTGTTGGCTATTCTTACACAACTCTAAAACGCATGCGCTGTAGGTTTATTTCGGACCTTGGTAAATTCACAAAACAATCGTGACCGTGTTGCCTAGGCCTAGGCTCACACGGTACAAATGCAAATGGACAGCTTTGGCAGCTTCGGGCGTGGCCGTTCATAACAAGGTTAGGTTCTAAAAACAATTAACAAGATATAGGTATCATTTACTGTACACTACCGTAGTTACTGTATGCAAATTTGGTCATTATTTTGGCTCTCATTAGTTTGCAGTGAGCCTCCAGCTGCTGTCTGTGGATCACGTCAACTTGCTACCAATAGTCCCATGGTAGGGTGTTTCTGCTGAAGTTGTGAATATCCACAGTACCTTGATGCTCACTGCAAACTAAGAACAGCCCAAACAATGGCTAATTGTCATACATTTATCATGCAAATTGTTGTTTTCGCAATCCATCCATTTTATGGACAGCTACGCCCGAAACCACTGAAAATGACCATTTCCGATTTCACAGCGTGAGCCTAGGCCTGACTATACAGTCGCTATTGTTTTGTGAATTTGCCAGTGCAGGGGTTTCCTTTAAGGTTTTTTTTAACTAGCCAAGTAGACCAGTAAATTAACAGTTTTACTGGTCCTCAATCAGTTTTACTAGCCACACTCTTGCTGTTCTTGGCGGACATTAC
>JAOTQE010053638.1:0-20425 GCA_025631205.1 Nesometra sesokonis
GCTCAAATCTATGGGTACGAGAAACCAGACGAGCTGCCATGTTCAATAAAAGTTGTAGCTTGTTTATTTCTTTGTCATATAAGATAACATTACAATAATCCAACCGTGATGTTATAAAAGCATGGACTAGTTTAGTTAATGAGCTATTATTTAAGAATTTTCGTATGGATCTAATATCTCGCAGATGGTAAGTGACGGATTTACTGATCTTATTAATATGCTTAGACAATGTCAGTGTGGAGTCAAAAAAGACGCCAATGTTTCTGACCACTGAAGATGGAGTTATAGAGGCATCACTGATGATAATATCACTGACAACTAGCAACTTCTTTTGGTGTTTAAAATGAATGAACAATACTTCAGTTTTATTTGGATTAAAACAGAGCATGTTCTCGGCCAGCCACTTTTGTACATCATTAACACACGATTCAATAACAGACTTCGCCTCACTGAACTTTCCTGGATTAAAACTGATGTATATCTGCGTGTCATCTGCATATGCATGATAATCCACACAATGTCGTCTTATGATACTACTTAGGGGCGAGATGTAGACTAAAAACAATACTGGACCCAGTAATGAACCCTGAGGTACACCGCATTTCAGGTAGATCGAGGTGGAAAATGTATTTCCGATCACCACCTGCTGCCTTCTAGTAGACAAGTATGATTTGAACCACGAAAGGGCCAGACCCTGGATGCCGATTGAGGAAAGCCTCTTAACAAGAACACAATGATCGATGGTATCAAATGCAGCCGATAGATAAAACAAAAAACAGATAACACACAATTACCCTTGTCAATTGAGCCAACATAATATCATTGTGTACTTCAAGAATAGCAGTTTTCTGTACAATGTGTTTAATAAAACTCAATTACACATTTATTCAATATTACTTTTTAACCCTTTACCAAAAAAAGCGGTACAGTTCTCTAAATTAGCCAAAAATAAATTGATCTGTTCCAGAAATTTTAGATTCTCGACATTACCTTATTTCCAACAAAGAAAAATCCCTTCAGAAATAATGGTTCAGACCTCTTAATTGGCAGGTTTTTCTAGCTCTATAAAACTCTGATACTCATAACCCTTGTTCAGCAAAACTATCACTGAGTTTTCTAGCTCTATATAATTCATATATTTGAGGTATATTATTTCTATATTTGAGCTTCTTAACTCTCGATTATGAACGCATCAAATTCGACTAGTGCATCGATCCCTCTAGAAACGGTAATATTTACATGTTTGATAGCAATTGTGACAGTTTTTGGAAACATTCTTGTAATTACTGCTTGGGTGATTGATGAAAAGATCAACTCTAAACCGGCAAATCTGTTCATTTTGAATCTGTCTATAGCCGATCTTCTAGTCGGATGTGTTTGTCTTCCTCTTGGAGGTTTTAATCTGTATGACGGTGGTTCCTGGCCTCTAGGTCAAGCGGTTTGTCAATTATGGCTGTTTATTGACTATATAGCATGTCAACTATCTATTTATATGATTATATTGATCAGTTTAGATCGATATTGGTTAATAAAAAAAGGTTTGCAGTACAAAACTTTTCAAACAAATCGCAGAGCCATTATTATGATTGCTTTGGGTTGGATGTTTACGGGAATTTACTATTCGATTTCTGTGTTTGTTTGGCCCAAGGTTAGTTACGACACGAAATGTCAGTTTAACGTTTCCGAAGCATTTTACAATTTACTAAATTTTATAACATTCTTTAACGATTTTTTGGTACCTATCGTACTTTTAGTATACTTTAATGGTGTTATATATATCAATGCAAGGAATCGATCACTTGGCACTCTTTTTCTGCGACGCAGACGTTTACGAGGTATTTTCCCATCGACTACATCTTCAAGATCAAAAGGAATGTCCACAGATACAACAAACAGTCAACAAGTTTGTGTAAACAACATAACAAATGACGAGAAAAACGCAAATGAAAATAATGACGACGGAACAACTCCGAGAAATAGGCCTAATTTTTCTGAATCGGGTGATGCAATACCGCGGTCGTCGGTATCCCCAAAATACAACGCAACGGGTCGCGCGGCTTATATTCAGCGCCATCGTAAAACATTTATCATGTTAGCTGCTCTTGTTTCTGCATTCCTCTCGTGTTGGTTGCCGTACACCTTTTACCTTTTATTTGAAGCTTTGTTTGGTTTTTATAGTAACACGGCGGAGATGGTTGTGTATATCCTTCTTTGGTCAAATTCAATGATCAATCCATTTTTATACGCAGTTACCAACCCTCAGTTTAAAGCATTTTTCTTAAATACCATCCGTTATCGATGGCCAACTTCCAACTAAATCTGTGTACTGGGGCAATTCATAATGCCGTCTTCCCACGTTCCCGATTTTTGCCACAACAGGGCACGATGATTATTGGAAAATTGCAATCTTGCATTCGTGCACATTCGCAGTGCCAAAGAACAAGCACGACGCGCCAAGATAAAGTTTCTGAAGCTTATTTTCCTTTATAGCAGCAATTTGCATGTTAAGTTTGTTTGAAAATTGTGACAGTACAAAATTCAACACATAATTGTGGTTTTTTTTTTGTCATGTAATGTGAATGTTTTCTTCTTTTAATCGTACTGAACTTGTACTTGCGTCTTTGTAAAATAGTAGGAACGTCAAATTGAAATCTTGGTAAATCGTATTACGTCGTAAATGTGCTGTAATTATTTGTAGAAATGTTGTGGCACTTTCCTATTAGTATCGTCACAAGTCCTGACGGCGTCCTAGTAGCGTCTTAACAAAACGCAAAACTTTTTAAGTCCGAATCACTACGGAACGAAAGATCGCGAATTTTGGACTTTTTAAAATCGTGCTCCATCGTAGCAAAAATCGTGAATGTGGGAAGGGGGTATTGACAAAACGCAAAACTGAACTGTGAAAACAATTTCATCTGGTTTCAAAGCAGTAGTAGTAACGAAAGTTCATTAAAATGAACCATTAAAACTTACATTTCAAGACAGTTTCGTAAAGCTAATCATCGCCATTGTGTTGTTCTATGCTTACCTGTATGCTTTTTCCAACACAAACATTCCTAGGTTTTTGGTGCCCAGTCGTTAGTACACAATCGTATGGTAGAGTTGGTGTGCACCTTCGTCCTGTTAATTATATTGTCCTGCTTCCTTATGCTTATGGATTCTTTAATTTTCCGTTTAAGTCAATCTTGTTCTTTATGTAAAATGTCAATATTTCCCCAATCTGGTATATTGTCGTGTTGTGTCATGACGTGGTCTGTGATCGCTCAGTTATGTAATTCTTATTTAATAAATAAACAGGGACGAAAGTGCACACCGACTCTAGGAATGCCTGTGTTGGAAACAAGTCAAGTATAATCAATCATAGCACAACACAACGATGTTTAGCTGATCAGCTTGACGAAACTGTTTTAATAGTTTATTTTGATGAACTTTTCTAAGCGGACACATTCGGAAAAAATGTCCGCTTACGGGAGGTGGCCGTATACGAGAAATTCGGCTGAACCTTGCTGGTTTGGCCGCTTCAAAAAATCCAAATTTCCAGTCAAAAACTTTCCAGTTCGGCGACCTCTTGGGGAGACCTCTAATCCACTTTCCTGGGTCCCTGTAATTATCGATAATAAATACAAATCATAAGACCGGCTTTTAAGGCCAATTCCTTTGATAGGTTTCTAAATTGTCCAGCTCAATTTCGAAACTGCACAAATTAATAAATTGCGTCCAGCATCTACATTAAATCATTAAGGTAATGAGACCTTGTTCACAAGTGGTGCTGACTATCTTACACCGAGGTCGTATGTCCATTGTTATACTGTATCCAATTTAGCTAATTCATGAAATATGGAACGCCGGTAACGCCTTCACTGACACTTTTTTTCATTAAGTTTGGCACATTTTCATTCAGTTCTGAACTGAATGCAAAAAGCACTGAACTGAATAGAAAAAGCGCTGAACAGAATACAAAAAGTGCTGAACTGAATACAAAAAGCGCTAAACTGAATAAAAAATGCACTGAACAGAATGAAAAAAGCGCTGAACTAAATGCAAAAAGCGCTAAACTGAATGAAAATATGCCAAACTGAATGAAAAAGTGTCACTGAAGGCGTTAACTGCGTTTCATAATGAAATGATGAAAATATTATTATGTAGGGCTATTGTACTACTGTATCATTACGTGGCAGCGATCTAAGCGACGCTATCACAAATATTAATGAACTTCAAAAAGTGTGCTGATATATCAGGAGCAATTAAGCATATACCGAACGTTTTAGAGGTTCAAGTAAAATTCCAAATCTTTCATTCCACCACCTTGAAAGATAGTTATTTATCGAAAGAGTTGATAAAATAATGTAAATTAATGTTTAGACGTGTATTTTGATGATGCTCTCCTTTGTCAATTTACGGCCCAAACACGGTTGTTCTAAACATTTGCCTAACAGGTATTAAAGTAAAATTGACAATGACAATGACTTTATTTCCTTTGTAAACATTTTACAGAATTACAATAATATAGAAAAAGAAAATGTTTTTAACAAAGAAAAGGGAAAATTTTCTGAAGCGTAATGCTTATTAAAGAAAAAAAAACACTTTACATATTATTTTACCAATTATATTATTTATCTTCTACAAATATCTTGTATAAATAAAATTGGAGATAGGACCAGTAACCTGATCGTTTTGTGAATTAAGAATTGGGCTAAAAATATTATTGTTAACTTGGAAACCAAACAAAATATTTCTTTAGACATAATATTATATATTATGGTCTTAACGATTGTCAGTTTATATAGTAGCATGTTTGCATAATATGGTTGTAAGTTTCAGAGTAAGGTTTTCAGATTAAATTGCTTTTTTGTTTCTATTTCTGAAAGTGTTTCGCAGCATTTTGCTAATGTATAATTGTGTTACTGACGTTAAGTTATTGTAATACTAGCCTGTCTCACAGGCCTTACTGTCGGGTTTATTCACTTTTATTGCTTGATTCATTTTAAGGCCGCTATTGACGTCCCATGGTCCCTTATTTTAGTTTAGCTGTTTACGGCTAAACTAAAATAAGTGAGTATGGGACGCCAATAGTGCCTTAAAAGGAATCAAGCAATAAAAATGAATAAACCCGACAGTAAGGCCTGTGAGACAGGCTATTGTAATACCTATGTAGGCCTATTAAGAAGAGAAGACTTTTATTGTGTATGCCTATGTGAAAACATGATGTTCTTGCAATTAGCTAAGGCAGCGGCATTGATAATTGTATGTTGGTAAGTAAAGTAAAATTAAAGAAACGTATAATTTAAATCCAGATTTGGGTTTTGACAAGCAATCAAGGCAAAAAAAAACCTTAATGCAAAGAACAGGTCCCACTAGGCCTCTGAAGCCCTTACACACTGCCGCTGGCCATATATTTGTATTAGTCCGTCCTCATTTTTACCCCCAAAACTTTTTTTCGGGTCAATTTTAGGGATGCTTAAGCCTGTTAAGCGCCCCCCCCCCCCTTAAATCCACCACTGTGTATAATCATATTATTGGTAAATGATTATATTGTATGTAGAATAGAAGTGTGTAGTAATTTAATGGTGTTACTGACGTTGGTAAATCCTATAGGCCTAATTTAGAAGAGAAAATTGTATACTTTTCCATGTGAATGTGAAATTAACCTAATGCTGTCTTCGCATTGGCTGTGACAAAAGAATTTCTAAATTGTGATTTGTAAAATAGAATTAATTTTTTTTTGTAATTAATTGTCTTGTTTTCGGCAAATTACAATTATAATTGTTTTTGTACCTAAATATTATTTTTAGTCTTTATTCCATCAAAGTTTATACATCCGCCACTGTGTATAATCATATTATTGGTACATTATTGTATGTTATGTAGAATAGCCGTGTGTAGTGATTTAATGATGTTTTTGACGTTGGTAAATCCTATAGGCCTAATTTAGAATAGAAAAATTGTATACTTTTCCGTGTGAATGTGAAATTAACCAAATGCTGTCTTCGCATTGGCTGTGACAACAGAATTTATAAATTGTGATTTGTAAAATATAATAATTTTTTGTCATTAATTGTCTTGTTTTTGTCAAATTACCATTATAATTGTTGTTATACCTAAATATTATTATTTCTAGTCTTTATTTCATCATATTTTATACATTATAAAAAAAACATAAACACACTCAATTTTGGTCTTTGTAGTAAAAACTAAATTTCATGCCGTAACCAACATGAAATTTTCAAAATTTTGCTTTTTAGGGGGACTCCCCTGTGACCTCCAACAGAGTTCCAGTCCCTGAAATCCCACGTGATCCCAGACTTCGTCTTGTCTGTTTTCACCTCTGGCTACGGCCCTGAATTGCGACTCAAAACATTTTATTTAAAATTTACATCCATATAAAATCATTAAGAAAAACGTGAGTAATGTAGAAAAATATATAATAAGAATTTAACAGAGACAAATAAGATGCATATGGGCGAGCTCAGGCAGAGAGACAGATACTACCACTGCAGAGATAGTGACGTACAGATTTAGAGACAGAAATAGCAAACTTTAAGCAAAGCTTGTCACGGTCAGACAGCCTCTCAAGCCCAAGATCACCCAAGCATTGTCGTACGTGGTGTTACTACTCCCAAGGATGCATTTACAGATCCGCTTCTGGACTTGTTCAATCTGTTCATCATGTTGCTTGGTAAGTGAGTGCCACAAGGGGCACATTACTCAACAACAGGACAAACATAACATTTAAAAATGTTCATAAATTTTGAAACCCGCTCCCTTACTTACTTAGATTTAGTTCCTCCTGTGCGGTTTAGCACTTCGGGCAGCAAGCTCTCGTCATCTAGTTCGGTTTGAAGCCATTGTCTCTGCTTCATCCCAGGAAATGTCCATCATCTTCAGGTCTTCGAGGAAGGTCCTGCGTCAGGTATGTTTGGTCTCCCCTTTTCCTCTTTCTGTTTGGTGGTACCCATGTCATGGCATTCTTTGAGTGTCTCTCATCTGGTAACCGTAATGTGCCCAGCCAATCTTAATCTTCTTTCAGTCATGTTAGTGGTTGTGTATTGGCCCTTTCAATGATTTCTTTGTTCGTAACATGATCCTGCCATTTCACTTTCAAAATCTTTCTCAAACATCTCTGTTGGAAAACATTGAGTTTTTAGTCAGTCTGGCTGTGCACTTCCAGGTTTCACATGCATAGATTGCTGTTGGTATTACAATATTATTGAAGAGGCGAAGCTTTTTATTTAAGTTGATGGTAGTTGCTGACCAAACAGGCTGCATACGTTGAAAAACTGCAGCTGCCTTACCAATTCTGATATTGACGTCAGGTTCCACACCGCCATCATTTGACACGACGCTGCCAAGGTAAGTGAATTGGTTAACTGTGCCAATCTGGTTGTTGTCGATTGTCGATGTTATTTGACTGTTGTTTCCAAACTTCATCAATTTTGTTTTTTCGGAGCTCACTCTCAGTCCAAGTCTCCTGGCCTGCCAACTGTTCTAATCTTGACAATATCATCTGCAAATCTCTTAGCCATGATATCCCTTCGCTTGAATCACTTTTCACCTTTTTTATTACAAAGTCTATTGGCAACAGGAAAAAAAAGGGCGAGAGGATACATCCTTGTCTCACACCTGTTTCGATGTCAAAAAAGTCAGTTGTACCACCATATGTTTTTACACAGCATCTAGCTTTTGAGTAGAGGCTCTTGAAGACATTGACAAAGCGTTGTGGAATACCATATGATGTGATGATCCTCCAAAGAGATTCCCTATGGATGCTATTAAATGCTTTCTTACAATCTATGAAATTAAGCATAAGTATAAGCTGTTGCTGGTATTCAAGACATTGTTCGATGACATTTCGAAGCGCAAAGATCTGTTCAGTGCAGGAGCGATTTCTGCGAAAGCCCGCTTGTTCTTCACGTAATATGCAGTCAACGGATTTTCTCAATCTTTTGAGCGGCACGGTGCAAAACACTTTCCCCGGGATGGACAATAATAAATAATAACGTTGGTATGCCAGGATCCACCGAAAGGGGTGGGGGGTTGCGCGTGGTTGCCACTTTTATCCTGACGAGCAAAAAAAAAAGTTATTTTCCCATTTAGGTGCTCTGGTACCCTGTTTTGCCCGTATTTTTTAGTTTTTATGGTAAATTTTTGATCCGGCGCACCTAATATAGGGGAGACGTGTGCCGGTTGCGCCCCTCCACCTAAGTCCGCCCCTTTACAACTTACTTTGAGCCATATCTCGGTGCATAATTCATGGTTATTTTCCATTTTTTTTTTCTAAAGAATATTTGCCCCCTAATATACCCTGTTAAAATCTTGATTATCTATTATAATTACGTATCTGCTATCGTGTTTATTTCCTTTTTTAAATGTTTCATCTACGTGACAGGTGACAATTATTTTCTTGATACATTCCCCCAAGTTTATAATGGTTAGTCTCATTAATATAACTATTACCAATCAGCCATTTCCTATACACATTAAAGCGTTGCCCAGTTACAGTAGCATTTTCTTTATCGCAATTAAAAATCATTTCTGCCTTGGTGCAAAATCATTTTTATTCAAAAGTAGTTTCAAATCTTTCTCACTATTAAAAAACAATATTTTCTGCCCAGAATAAACTAAAATTAATTCCTATAATACGTTTTTAGTTATTCCATTAAGCTCAGTTTTTTTATAGTAAATAAAATTGGACAGTGGGCAACTTTGTCTAAAAACATCATCAAGATTAAATACATAACTGTTTCTGTTCCCCGTATAAGACTTCTCAGTATATATCTTTATACAAGTTTGTCATCATATACATCAAAGTGCGACAGACAGTTATTACAAGTTTATATTAAAACATGTTATGGTCTTACAGTAAGGACAATTCATTTTTTTAACATTTGTAGGTGAACAGATAATTTTTGTTTTTACATTTGTGGGCGTTATAGCATTTGTGGGCAATGATCATTTTCACATTTGTGATTGCTATTTTCACATTTGTGGGCGATGTTTTTCACATTTGTTGTTATTTTTACATTTGTGAGCGATTCGTTTTCACATTTCTGGTTGTTTTCACATTTGTGGGCGTTTTTACATTTGTGGGTTCAACATGGTCACCATTACGTTTAAATTCGTGTACTCACTGCGTTGTGTGACAGTCTTGCGACGGTAGCACGACTAAACCGTTCCTCCCTGTGTGTGTGTGGTTGACAGACGCAATTACAGTCTTATACTTGTCGGCCGAAAGTTTTTTTTCTAGTGATTCAACAGGGAAATCACTAAAAACCGTCGGCCGACGTCTGGAAACCATACACGCAGGAAGCGACGGTTTAGTCATGCGACTGTCGCATGACGCAGTAAGTGGCCGGCTTAACATTATAGCTAGCTAACAAGAGCCCTTGAACTCCCGTCTGATCATAAGCAAACAAGCAAAGGATCTTTTTTGGTGATGATTGGAAACGAGTAAAAGCCGGTTAATTGTTTGAAAACAATTGTTGTATAGTGCTGTAGGAGAACTGAACCCGCGCTTAAATTGCATGTATTCCAGGTTCATTTCATCCACTCGGCTATCAATCGAAACCAAAACGTAGTTTTATGAGAACTGTAACAGTAGAGAAATATAGAGGGCGCTTAATTATTTTTACGTAATTGTTGTATCGTCCTGTTCGGGAAATTGAATCCGGGCTTGAAGTTAATTATAGGTTACAAGTCCGAATGTTTTCCCCACTCGGTTAGCTCCAGGTCGACAACATAATTTAGTTTTAGAGGAATATAACGAACAAACAAGATTCAAGATTTTTATTTCTACTGAAGCCAGCTATGGGCTATTATCCACTTAAAATTACAATAGAAATACTACACAAAAAAATACATAACAATTAATATATACAGTGTAAATTGTAAATGTGAAGGTGGGGTGGGGGTGTTAATGATTAAAGAGGGCAAGTTTTATGTCTTTAACGAAAATTTCAGAAGGGTCAAGAGCAAGGTCATAAGATAGTTGAAGGGCATATGGTAAAAAAGAGAATTTAAAACGGGTAGTGCGAACAGGGATAGGAAGAAAGGACGAACTGCGATGGCCACGAAGGACAGAGAAACAGGCGCGACGTTGAGACTGGAGTGCAAAGGATGGTCAATGGTACGGGCAATTTTTGGAAATAGTGGAGACGAAAAATAATGTTTGTCTAGATTCAAAATTATTGATCTTAAAACGAGTGAAAATCGCGAGATAATTAGAAGAAGAGGTGGAAGAGTCAAATATTTTTGCAAAAAGAATTTCAATACGTCTGAAGTAGTAAATTTCGCATTTAGGCAGAAGGCCATAAATAGAGCAATAATATTCAAGAGTGGGCTGGATGTAAGATTTAAAAGTTCAAGACTAAGAAAGTGCTTAAAAAAATTAGAATCAACAACTTTTTAAGGGCTGACTTATAAGGAAATAATTTCGGTGTGTCATTTTAGGTCATTGGAAATAAAGATGCCGAGGTATTTGATGTGTTCCACAGAGGAGATAAGAGTATCAACAAAATAGGACTAAGAGGAAGGGCCTGTTTACCAAAGTAGATGGACAAATAATTACATTTGGAAGGAGAACATATTAATCCATTATTAAGAGACCATGATTGAAGAAGTAGAGTGTCTGCAGGTAGAAAATCGTCAAGTGGGTTTTTGAAAGAAGAAAGTAGAATAAGATTATCAGCAAATAAGGAAACTGTGGAACTAAGAGAATTAACTATATCATTTATAAAACAAAGGAAGAGAGTAGGGCCGAGTTTGGACAACGCCAGACTTAAAGAAAAGTTTCTTGGACATAGTGCCATTAGAGTAAATTATTTGGGAACGATTCGAAAGCCAGTTGTTGATCCAGGAAATAGTATGGGTGTCAATACGGAAATGGTGAGAAAGTCTGTATAATAGGACGGAATGAGGAACAGAATCAAATGTTTTGCGTATATCACCAGATGTCTAGAACAATTACTATTCTCATGGGCTTTAAAAGAGAATGTAAAACAAGTTTTGAAGGAAACAATTTAACACAGGAGGTCACCCTATATATCCCGTTGGATCAATTAATAAAAGTAATGTACCTTTATCCATAGATGATCGGTTTTTATACAATTAAGAAGGACATAAATAGCTCATTGGGATACATACATTAAAAATGTAATAATATGAGTTGTTTCCGAATATTATAGAGTGGAAGCAGTTGGTGCAGCGGTGGGTGATTCCAATCACGAGGTCGGTGGTTCGAGGCTCACTCTGGTCGACTGTTAGTGTTCCTAGGCAAGACACTTTATCCACGTTGCCTCTCTCCAACCAGGAGTATAATTGGGAAGTACAAATGCCATATGCGCTGATTACGGCTGCAACATTATGTAATGGATTGTATTCCATAGGTGTTTGTCCCAATGACTAGGGGTAATAATTGTGAAGCGCTAGAGGCCTTGCCAATAAGAGCTATATAAATGTCACATAACTTCCATGGCCGTAACCAGGCATTTACAACTACCGGGGGAAATGATACAGGGGGTGGTCTGGAAAGGGATACTTCCAGCCGCATAAGACAATTGAACAATGTCTGTGCATATATGTATTCTCCTGCATTTAAATTATCTTATTGCGTTATTGCGTTGATTTTTGCAAAATAATATTCTGAAGGTTTGCAGTACCGTAGCCAGCATGAGGCAGACTGGATGAGATTTTTCAAAATTTGGCTTTTTAAGGGGACTCAACCTCTGACCTCCAACAGAGGGTTCAAGTCCCTGGAATCCTGCGTGACCCCCAGACTTTGCCTCGTCTGTTTTTCAACTCTGGCTACGGCCCTGGTTTGCACTATCTAATAGTAAAGAAACATAAACATGTGAACGTTGACTGTCTAATCATATGTGATTACGCATGTTATGCTTGCAGCAGTACAGTTTGGACAGTTTGTACCAATCATTATGAATTAAAATTCCATATTTGTCGTTTTATAAACATTTTAAAGCCATGTACTCTGGGCAACATCAAGTTTTTATTTCGAAGCTGTTTTGTTTTGTTAATTCAATACGGGTATCATTTATTTTTCTAATGTGTCGGGAAATATACAGCTGAAACAAAGGAAATTTATCGGTCCTTAAAATAGATAACAGAAACATTCTTAATATTTCAATCATGTTTCTCATTGTCCAGTTTTATATTTATAAAACAAATATTTTTAAATTAACTGAAATTTTATCAAATGATTATTTAAATCTATTGTTTGTATCAAGCAGATATTTGCATTCATTCCTGTCCTCTCTATAAATGATGCAGTCAGTTTTGGGTATACGTGTCATTAGGATGGCTTCGCTTAGTAACTATAACATTAATGTATAAATTAACACTTGAAATTAATTGGTAGTAATGGTACAGTATTAAATAGCACGATTGTTCAATTGTACATCGGTCGATTTCGTTTGTCTATGGTCGTTTCAGAAGGAGTTACCGACCACCTCACCAGTTTACACCGATACCTGGCATTAGGACACACAATGTAGATCAATACTACCGTGCGTATATATCAGTCGGTGGAATTTTAAATTAACAGAACTTTTTAATCATTATTAATTAACTTGACAATGCTCAGATCGCATACTAATCGAGATTCCCATTATTATAAAAGGTATCTATAACTTGGTGATTTGATTGGAAAATTGCCTTAATGAACCGCCGTGGCCATCTTTTGTCGCATATTGATTCCTAACTGTTTTGTCGGCGGTACAAGTTAATCGGTATATAGATCACGGTCCTAAGCCGGTTGTTGTGTTTATCTGTGCTGGCGGCAGTCAAAAATATTCTGATCATCCTTTTATGTATGAAAGGTAGTTAATTGTCCGAGATCGATAACCCAGTATTTGCTCATTAACAAGTTTTGTACTCGCTAAATTGAGCGTTCTTTTGTAACTGTTCGTATTTTAACTGTATTATGGGGTGCGATCATTACTAAGGGAAGTACCCCACCACTACAATAATGCGATTACTCTTCACCCGTTAACAGACACCTGAGAACTAAATTAAACGAATAATTCGATATAACAAACAACAAGAACAAACTAAAACGATAATTGGCAAAATGAAAGTCACTGTGGGCTATAGACACTCATTTTAAGTTTACAGATTTGGATCGTACTTATTTTTTACTTCGTTCTGACAAATACGGTAGCATTAGTACCAAGGTATATTTTATCAACTTAAATAACAAACCAATGATGTTAAGGCCTAGCAAAGGCTCAATAGAAGATATTTCTTATTGTGTGTACATGACTGGATATGTAGCATGACATACCGGTAAACATGATTATGGCTATTCCAAGACAGATGCATAAAAAAGGTAAGAGCATTCACGGTTATTATGCAGATCATAAGATTTTTTTTCAAATTTTTAACAAATTTTAAAAATTTGGTCCTAATTATTTTATGTATTCATTATTTGCTAATATCAGAACCAAGGTTTGTGGAAAATACTGTATTCGCTAATGATATTTCAATTCTATGAAGCTGTTGACATGATGCAAATACGCTATTGATAGCGCAAATAAGTCGTCAGTGTCCACGAAGACAAACTGTAACCTGCGCGTACAGAAATTCGCGCGAAGACAAACTGTAGACATTAATATATTATCGCTACACGCGCGCTTTCTGCGTTTCTTTACGCGCAAATTTTGTACGCGCACATAGTAATTTGTGCCTCTTCGTGGTCTCACTGAAGAAATCTATATTTTAATCTGTCGGTCGGTCGCGATTACACATATTTCTGTTATTTTGTTGGTTTCAAATTTAGCAGTTTCTCAATAATTCATGTCGGTTATCAGACTGTTAGGTTCGTCGGTCCTTTTTGTGGTCAAACCTCTATTAGGCGATGTTGTCGCAGTTTCTGTTAAGGCCTATTTTATACTGTGACGATAAAAATTGACGATAAAAGCATGCAAAAACGTTTATCCTACGGGCCTAGAAAGTTAAACAAATTTGAAAAGTTTTTATACAAAAACACATGATTAATCTTCTATGTATATTCAATAAAAACTTTATTTTTACAAGTCAATTATTTACAAGTCAATTAAATTGACGTCATAATCAGTACAACGATAAAATTTTTGAAATTTAACGTTTTTATTGATTATGACGTCATTCTTATATATTTTTACAAATGTTTTAGTCACAAGTTACAAGTTCAATGGTGGTTAAATTGTTCTAGTGAGAAAACTTCTCCAATTTCGTTTTATGTACAACTTATATTAGCACTGCAGGTAGTTTTCAATAATGTTTTTAGTTAATCGTATCGGTTATTAGTTAGTCTGTTATTTTATGGTTAGATTCTATACGTTTAAAGTGTCATGATTTAGGGTACCTGGTGGTAATTTTATGGATTTTTATTTACAGGTTATATCTGTCAGTTAACCCATTGGTCGGTTTGTCAGTCGTGTATCGTATATCTTCTTTTTTAAATTAAATTTCGATTTTCTTTCAACACAATATGAGCTATTATTCGAAGTCATTTTTAAATAATGATAATTCAATTAACATGTAATATTAACATGTAAAAGACACTGAGGGATACAAAAACTTCGACTTCTTCAATATGTTTCAAAGTTAAGTTAAAATAAGAAAGAATTGCCGTTTGTCATTTAAAAAATAACGCATTCTTTTTGTTATAATAAAATGTTAGTTTCAATTTACGTGCTGAAGAGCCTGTTTTTTCTTTAACTGGTCTGGGCTAAAGGTTATTCTTCTCTTGTCTAAAGTCTTAAATTTATAAAAGTAGTATAGTTATAATTATAAAAGATAGTAAATATACTTTATACATCTGATTTTTTAAAAAGTATGTAACTTTTTTTAAGAAGTGCAAAAGAAATTGTCATAATTTATAAATTTAATGTATTGTTTATCTGGATATAAATAAAAGTTGTATAGATGTGAATACAGTCCTTTGTAATCTTCTTCCTTCCGTAAATCTATTTGGAATACATTTGAAATAAAAATATTCCACAATTTAACAAGTTTTCGTCCCTTAAATTTGGCTCCGTCTAGCCCCTGCCCTGGCCATGACACCCGTCTGGTGGCTGTTTGTACTGTACGAATTCTCTCCTGGAGATTGCGCTAAGTTCTGGATGAATAACTCACTTTTATTGTTAGCATAGTACGCGATTATGCCTAGTTTATCAGGGCCTAATATTTATGAAAGATTGAATGAATGAATTAAATCTAAAACGAAAATGAATACGGTATAGCATTTAAAGCGTATTGTTCCAAACCACTACACATGGGACACAAGTAATAATCTTAAAAATGTGAATGCGTTCTTGTCAATTATGGTTTTGTAAGAGACAAATTTTCAGGATATGCTTTTGTGATGCGTCAACACCTTACCACCTGATGCGAATGTGTGTTGTTATATTTTGATCTGTGATTGACAGGTTAATCAAGGGATTTGAGCTTATAGCTCAGTCCAGCATTTAACATTGAGTTTTAATGGTTGTAAAACTAATACACCCTTTATCATATAATTTTATTAATTTTTTTCAAGGTTAAAATGTTTCCTGTTTAATCATCAGATAATGCGGAGGTTTTGCAACATCACGAAATACGATAACGGAAGGATACGACATAAATTTAAGTGGGGTCGTGCCGGTTCCGCCCCCCCCCCCCTTCAAAAAGTAATATATATCAATAATATTAACATTGTCTGTAAAACCTAATATTTTCAGCAATCATAAGACAAGAATTGATTCCTTAACACGCCTTTTCCCGGCGGAGCGTGCCCCGGACCTCTTAAAACTTTGGCTCTCTATCGGCCCCCTTCCGCCCCCTGCCCCACTTTCCAATTTTCAAAAGTCTGCATTCGCCCCTGTTAAATATTACTCGCCGAAGAAGGGGCTTGGATCCACCGAATGATGTGTAACGAATCATCGTAAAGTCGTTATATATTTTGAGTATCAGTAATCAACAAGGGAAACACAATGATAAGAAAATAGCTAGCGTAGCTTTCAAAGAAAATATGCAGTAAGTGGACACCCTTTGGTCGGAAAAATGTCCGCTTACGGGAGGTGCCCGATTATGAAAATTTTTGCCGGTAGAGGACCAAACGTTATAGAATCACGTACCTTTAAATGTCCGACATTTCACGGCCTTTTCAACACAATTGGCCTATACAAATCTCTGGACACCGCATTCTATATAGTATATTTTTAAAACTATTATTTATCATTTTTTTATTTATTGGTTCAGTAAAGATTTTATAGAAATTCGTATTCGTAAAATCATTAAATTTTCCGGGATGGCCGCTTATGGGAGGTAAATTACCATTAAAAAAAATCTAAATTTTAAGACAAAAAGTGTCCGCGGCTTCTTACAGAAGGTGGCCGCTTACGAGAGGTACCAACTGATTACATTAGAGGAACAACTGAGCTTGTTATTAGTATTCGCTTACAACGGTGTTTGCATAGGAAGGAGGTTTAGGTGTAGTATTAGGCTTATATACCATCGAAGCTATAAAGATTATAAGGGGGTGTTCATGTTTTACATCCGACAGGTTGTGCGGTTTAGGATTGGATGAGGGTTTGCTTCAAATAAAGGAGATTTTTAAATACACCAGCCTTTAAAAATCAGCTCACGACCAGTGTAGTTTACTGGAAAAACTATTCTATCTTTAACTAACGCTAGGCCCCTATTACTTCTCTAGACTAGAAATAGTGTTATCAACTACACACTTGCATCGACTTCAGTGAAACTAATATTCATTTCGTTTCTGTCGTCGCTTACCTTAAATTTCATTATTCAAATAGTTTATGAGTTTCCAAAATCGATCTTTATCGTTGTTTTGGATTTTTTTGACTATGGTAGAACATCATTCGGCAGGTGTGTGACGTTCCATTTCATTTTGTGTAATGACTTAAAGTCCCGTTGTGAGACAGAAAAATCGATTCACTACTTACCGGAGGGGTATATACTTTAATTATTCATCACCCAGCCTGGGAAAACATCTTACACTTTAATCAGAATAAATTAAAGCAAGTATAAATAATCTAAATGCACGAGTTGTCATGTTCGAAAAGACTTAAATTGTTGAGTAATATGTAATTAATTATCATTGTAGTTCTTAGTAAAAACGTTCAGGATCCATATAACTATAACGAATTTATACTGGCTAAACATAAATAAAAGCACTCAACAATTTCGCACGCCTGGCTATCTGTTTCGAATGGTGTAGTCAATTGTGGATGATAATTGTTAATATTTAACGGTGGTATGTTAAAAATGTATTAGTTACTCAACTAATCAATTTAGTATATTTTATTACCATTTTAAACAACATTTCACAAAACACATACCCATTATACCCATTTATATTCCTGGTGAATACTAAGCACACGATACACTTAGGCCTACGAATTTAGAACGTCTGACCGTGATGGTGATGATGATGATGATGATGATGATTATGATGATGATGATGATGTTGATGATGATGATGATGATGATGATGATGTTGATGATGATGATGATGATGACGACGACGACGACAACGACGATGATGGTGATGATGATGGTGGTGGTGATGATGATGATGATTGATGATGATGATGATGATTGATGATGATTGATGATGATGATGATGATGATTGATGATGATGATGATGATTGATGATGATTGATGATTGATGATGATGATGATGATGATGATTGATGATGATGATGATTGATGATGATGATGATGATTGATGATTGATGATGATTGATGATGATGATGATGATGAGGACGACGACGATGACGATGATGATGATGATGATTGATGATGATGATGATGATTGATGATTGATGATGATTGATGATGATTGATGATGATTGATGATGATGATGATGATGATGAAGATGATGATGATGATGATGATGATGGATGATGATGATGATGAAGATGATGAAGATTGATGATGATGATGATTGATGATGATGATGATGATTGATGATGATGATGATGATGATGATGATGATGACCAGGTCCCTGAAATGGAAAGTAATTTTCACGTGATTGGCTGGTAAAATTGCATTTTAATTCATCAGCCACACGAGGAGGTCAAATCCAGTGTAGGAGGAAGTTGTGCTTTAAAATCGCAACATTCACACGGTACCTAAAATTCAATATTCTATATAGTCAAGGAACGTTAAAATAATATATGTAGGCCTAGTGTTGTTTTTTGTCACTTGGATTTCAGTATTTAATAAAAGGTATGTACATTAACGGATTGGCTTACGTGTTTGCTTAACGAAAATTGTGAATATTTCAAGTCGCGGTGTTTGGTTGAACAAAAATAAACGGATTATTGTTTATTTATATAATATGATGTAATATCATTTTATCCATTGTTATTTTTTTTTTGTAAATAATGTGTTATGTGTATCTTAAACGACCAATGGATCACTAGCTAATTGTTAATCTAACAATGATGACTCCATCCTAAATAGGCCTATACCTCGGATTACTGTAAATAAAAACGTCTTATTTACATTTCAGAGAAGATGACGGGAGAACCCGATCTTGAAATGATTAGAAAAGCGAGAGAAAATATGGTAAGCTATTTAAATATAATATTTTATTTTATCATTGGGGTTTTAATCTATAGTTAGTATTTTTATATTATTTTATTGTCACGTCATCATCCTCGTCATCATCATCGTCGTCGTCGTTGTCGTCGTCGTCATAATCATCATCATCATCATCATCGTCATCGTTATTATTTTTAATTATCATAAACATCGCTTTTATCAATATTGTTACCATTAATAATAACAGTGAGCTCAACCGGCCCGTACCGAGCTGGGGGTGCGATGGGTGCGTACGCACCCCATCCCCAAATGACAAAAGGTCCACTTTTCCAGTGACAAAAGATGGAACCCCAAACCCCAACACACAACACAAAAGACAGAAATGGACATGCAGCGCGTCGAAGGCGCATAAAATCCGGACAATTTGGGGCAAAATTTTTTGTTTTGTTTTTTTTTTTTTTTTTGGCTTGAAACTCGAAAATGGTAAATGAGGTCCGGATTTCCGCCAAACGCACCTCCCCATCCGAAATCCTGGATACGGGCCTGCTCAGTCGTCTAAATTGGTGGTAGTTTCTGTGTTGTGCGCTGAACCGACCTTAATTGTTGGTTCCCTTCTGGATCGCCACTCACTACAGGGGCGGATCTAAGATTGTGCGAAAGGGGAAGGTGGTAATGCGCACTATGTCTAATGTGGGTGGGCATGTTCCCAAACGAATGAATAAAACAACAACGTGTTTTGTGCTAATTTTGTTGTACTTTCCGGAATCTTGTCATTTTTGTGGGAGGGAAAGTTTAGGTGGCACGTAACATAGGATGGGGCACGACTGTACTTTGGCGATTGTAGTTCCCCCCAACCGCCCCTGCACTGGGTCGAAATAAATTTAATAGTGCATCATTCAAATTACACGGTGCTCCCATGTGGAGCATGGCTTATGCGGACGTTATCTGCGGAAGCGAGTAGCCGATGGTTATCACTACCAGAAGTATCCCATTGGACACATGTATCTATACTTAATGGGTTTCATCCTGAAATGTTTCATCCATTCAGAACATTACCATAATATAATTATTTCAAGATTAAAAACTCAATCTTTTGCTAACTACTCACTTAATGTAAAAAAGTGAATTTTCACTCTTTTGGAGTGAATTTAAAGAGTGAAAATGGCCTGAGAGACCACTCTTAAAAGAGTGAATTATCAACACTCTAAATCGTCTGTGGAGTCATTTTCTGCAAAAGAATGAGTGATTTCACTTCTATGGAGTGAACTTTCAATCGATTAGAGTGAATTTCATTCTTTTGAAGTGGTCCTTTAGGTCACTCCACAAAGAGTGGATTTTCACTCTCATGCGTTAAGAGAGTAGAATAATTGTTCGATTAATAACTAGTGCACATTATAATATATAAAAAAAAACATAGGTCTAATAAATTAATATTAAGTTAAGAAAAAGCATAAGCACTACGTAAAACATCATAGAATGTCATAAAAGCGCTTTACAATAAAATAGATTTTTGTTGTTCTTTTACCGTTTATTTTTCATTTTTTAAATTATTATTAAAAGTATTCAATGTTGGAAGGTCTGTATATGACAGTGAATCTAGGATTTTATTTCTAACGGGGAGGGGGAACTTTTCACATCATCAGGCCATGTGTTATGGCTTTCATTGTGACAATCAGGAAAAAAATACCTATTTAGGGTGGTTCGTTTATTTTATGTTCTTTTCTTGTCAATTTAATGAGGTGTACATGACCTTTGAGGTACTTTGTCACTTACAAGTCGATCCGTCAATAAGACGCGGAAATATGGCAAGCCGTTTTATCATTTACCTCTGAATTGCAGTTAACTTGAATGCATTACAGTTAACTGTAATTCATTTGA
>JAOTQE010053649.1:0-20424 GCA_025631205.1 Nesometra sesokonis
GCACGCGCCGATTGCGCCCCCCCTAAATCCGCCCCTGTGTTTTGTAAAAAAAACAAAATTTATTCTAATAAGCACTAGCAAACATTTGTCAATGACCTTTACGAAGATGAAACAAATAAAATCATACAATATATTTTTATTTTAATAATGTGCTTTAATTTGACGTAATGTGTTTGTAAAACTTATAAATTAAACAAATATAAATTACTGTAGACCTAACAGAAGTCTTTGATAAAAACCTCGACATAACAAATGTGATGGTAAATATGTGTTCGGTTCCTAAAAACTAACCCCCCCCCCAAAAAAAAAAAACTAACTGAATTGAGGCACTGTTTGTACATTAACATTTTGACTGATTTTCCGCCTCATAACAAAGGGGAAAAACAAACCGCCACACAACGTAATCGGTAAATAAAACGAATGTCCTGTATTACATTATATTTTTTTATTATTCTTTATTTTATATTTTTCTTTGCAGGGATCATCATTAGGAAAACTCAGTTTGGTGGACACACCCATCATGGTGTTTTCTGTAACAAGACAGTAACACCAAAGGGCTCCAGGTTCGGTCCATTTCGCGGGAAAGTTGTTCACCCTAGCGAAATCAAAACAACGGATGATAATAGTTGTATGTGGGAGGTAAGTTGATTTATATGGCCTAAAAATAAATAATTTTAACCGTTTATAAGCCTATTTCCCATTGAGTAATTTCAGTGTAACTTAAAAAAAAATTTTCGGGAGAATTTGTTTTTATTAATTTAGCTAAAACGCTGAGAGGAGTATAAAAAAGCACCCACCGACCCTGATTTTGTGTTAGTCGAGCTTGGACAACATACTTATTTATCTTAGATATAGTCTGTCTGGCCGGGAGACCTGTTGTTTTCGAACTGACTTCCGAACAATTTTCTTTCTCTCTGTTTTTCACATTCTCCCGTTTTAAAAATAAAATTGATTGCTTATTACCTGCTTTTTAGCAAAAAAAAATACTTATGAAAAAACCTCAAAATTTGCATTAACATTTACATATATTCTTCGATTGCCTCTGGATAGGGACTGTGAATAAGCGCGATGACTTGTTGTAGACCACACGTAGGTCTCACGCTCTCGGCGTCTGGGAGGGGGGGGGGGGTTTCGCCTCCAGGTCAGCCATATCATGTCAGATGGGAACCACTCTTGTGAACATTGGTGTTATTTCGTGCCAAGATGCTCAGGTTGTTTTCTATCCTCAATGTTGGTATGTGCGCTTCATCATTGTTCAATTTACAAACTGACCAACTACTCCGCTGACCAACTTACGGTATCTACCATCCAACTGACTGCTCCATCGACCAACCGACCAATTAAAGTTACTGTTTGATTTGATTCTCAATGTATACTGTGTCTTGAAACTCTAATCCTGATCTATTGTTCAATCCAGATATTCATTGAAGGAAAGTTGAGTCATTTCATAGACGGCAAGGGATGTACTGGTTGCTGGATGGCGCTGATAAACAACGCCCGCTACGCCGAAGAACAAAACCTTGTTGCAATCCAACACGAAAACGAAATTTACTACGAAGCATGTAAAGATATTCCAAGGGTGTGTATTATAATATTATATGGATTAAAAGTATTGCAATTGAAATAAAAACAAGATCCTCAATGAAATATCAACATTCAAATGCACGTGTTTGATAAGAATAAAATAAAATCACATATATAGTGATATATAGTAATAACTAATATAGTTGAGTTCAAATACTACTATTAAATCAGAACAAAAATATCGATGACACTTTGGGTATTCGTATCCGGTTTACATCTGGTTTATTCAAAATAAAATGCCATTGCAGAATAAACAGAATTGCGCCAAATTTACATTAAAAAGTACACAGTAAAAAAAGTTAAAAAGCTATACAATACAATATTAAAATACTAATTAAAAAAGCAAATAATATGATGAAAACATTATTAATTAATTATATAAGTACGATAATTAACAATTAATACATCAGTTTTTTCCAACAAATGACAGAAAGAAACGGACTAGACAAGGGTATCATTAGTGAATTTTGATAAACTTAAATGAATAATGTACTCACAATTGATTTGTAGCTCTGGATCAGTATGTTAAAACTGAAATTAACTTGACGCAAAAAAAGAGAGTTCAGCCGAAGTTAAATAAATCCCTTTAGTTTTCAGCAGCCACAACAAACATAGACTTATTATTTTTTTCGTAATCAACTCGTTTAATGACAAATAGAACCATAAAATAAAAGAAATCGCTTGTCATTCACGCTCAATTTAAAGGAGTTTAACGCAGTGGGGCAGTCCCTTTCCTCCTCTTCGATTCTTAACATCACGCCAAGAATTTCAAAACGCAAATATCTGTAAAGTTTAGGTTTAAGTTGTTTGACTCAATATTATTATACCTATCTATACATACAAACTTGTCTGCCGGTCAATACTATGTTAAACACGCCTGTATTGGTTGCTGTTAACAGCTAGTTGTCAGATGGCAGTTGAACCATTTGAAACTCCCGCATTGTTATTGTCAGGTGGCCTACGGATTTTTACATGACAGATAATACACGATAGAAATATTATATGACATTATTATACTGGATTAATTTATCCTTGTTCACTGATTGGTGAAAAGCGTGTCACATGGTCAAACATAATCCAACCACCAAAGTACTATTTACGGATCCGTAAATAGTAAAAGACATTTACGGATTCTGTCCCAATTTCAACAGCAGATGGCGCTATCTCATGTGACCCGGCGCTGGTACCGGTTGCGACCGTAGTGTTCAGCGCTACACAGAACTCAATCAATGAACAAGAATGTCTGAATCCAGTATATAGGACAAATATATACTGAGATGAAAGGCTCTGGATCATACAACTATGGGTCCCTCAGTGACTGCAAAAGTACTATTTGCTTCGGGGCTGCGCCCCTTTGTAAATAGTACTTTAGCAGTCACTTTGGTAGCCATAGTTTTAACCAGAGCTTTTCATCTCAGAGTATACAATTTTTGAAAAGCATTATTCACTGACATATTATTTCTAATGTGATTAATATTAAATGTTTTTTTTTACAGGGATCAGAACTTTTAGTGTGGTATGGTGATTCCTATTTGCAGTTTATGGGGATACCCGTGTCGCTCAAAGATATAACGCCCGTACATACAATAGACGACCAGAGCAGCGATAGTAAGATATTATCCTCCAATAGTTATATTAACTTAAATAAATGGTGCAGAATACTGTAACTCCTCTCTATTCGTATCATCAACACAGTCTATATTCTTAAAGGAAAACACCGGGATTAACATTTCTATGGATGCACATATAGAAAAATAGTTCTGACTCACTGATACACTTTCAAGACAGTTGACAATGAGATAATGTAGGGCACACTGTTCAAGTAGACCTTAAATAAAAAGTGAGTCTAATAATCATATTCAACAATGTCCAAAATAGGAAATAACGGAATTTGAAAGGATTGTGTTTGAAAACCGTAAAAAAAATCACATTACAAAGTCCCTGGAATTTGACTCAACCTCTCCATCAAGTGGGTTACCGTATATTTGTAATGCGAGTTCGGGTTTTAGGCAAATTTTTTCAAAACCTGTTTCATTTCCCTATCATTCAACACTGTACAATTTGAGTAGTAGACCCACTTTTAATTTGGGACTCACTTTGAAATGTGTTTTGCGATATTATATCACTGTTGTTATGGATTTTCTTTCTTAAATCAGTCAATGTACATTTTAATCCCCGAGTTCGCCTTTAAAAAGCTGTAGCTATGTTTACTAATAAATATGATGAAATTTAATCGGACAGCGCACTAACGTGTTTATTTTTCACTTAAAAAAATCTTATTAACACTGATTAGAAGCTCTACCGTAGCTCCACAAGGTGGGTGAGCTCTAACAGTACAAACATAATCATAATTATACTAATAATTGCCTTCAAAGTAGGTTAAATACAGGTATTTTATTATCTTAAGCATTACTGTGACAACATGAATCACTAAAAACTCTCAAATTTCAGCGGTAAAATACACATCACCCTACTCTCAAATATAAACTAGGGGTCATGGCAGAATAAGAACAATATTGTCAAGAGTACAATCGTCAACGATTACCTTGTTTCCAACAATTTTCTTTTTAACTATGTATTTTAAACTATTTATTTAGATAAACAAGGGTTTAAGTGTAACAGATGTGGAAAGGTGTTTGCCTACCAATATTATCGAGATAAACACCTGAAATACACAAGGTGTGTGGACCAGGGAGACCGAAAGTTTCCCTGTCACCTTTGCAGACGATCCTTCGAAAAAAGAGACAGGCTTCGTATTCATATTCTTCATGTCCACGAGAAACACCGCCCTCACAAGTGCAACGTTTGTGGTAAAAGTTTTTCACAGGTACGTTAACATGATGATTATAGTGTCATTAGAAACGTTGAGATTTTAAGCAAAAACAGCTAAACATTTTGATATTTGTGTTAAGGTTTAGCTGCCGAAACATATAAAGAGGTAAAAATGAGACGTTTAGTCGTTTAACAATAAATGAAAATTTACTTGTAGTGCGCCCCCTCTATCGTCATGCAGTTCGGTTCCCTTGGCAATACAGTGGTTGCACTGGTCTTTGCATCGCACAGTTTATGCTGTTCTGCAGGTTACGACGAACTGGTTTTATGTTCTTCATTTATTTTGTAAATTCAAACTAAACGATTATTAAAGTAACTGTTTTGAAAATGTGTTAAGGTTTAGCTGCCAAATCATATCACGAGGTAAAAACGTGACTTTATAGTCGTTTAGCAATAATTGTCAAATCACTTGTAGTGCGCCCTCTCTATCGTCACACAATTCGGTACCGTGGACAATATTGCAAATAAGTAGTTGTGCTGGTTGTTGTTTCCCACAGCTTTTGTTGCTTAGCCGGTTACAACTGTTTTATGTTTTGGATTTTCTAAATTCAAATTAAATAAGGCTTCCTCTATTGAATTTCCAATTACTTAGTATTAATAGTTCAATGAATGGATACACTAACAAATAAAGTTTAATTTTTAATCGAAATACCTGTATTTATTTTTGTTTATAGTCAAGCAATGGATACACTAACAAATAAAGTTTAATTTTTAATCGAAATACCTGTATTTATTTTTGTTTATAGTCAAGCAGTTTAAACAAACATCTACGAGTTCACAGCGGAGAACGACCATACAAATGCGTTTACTGCAGCAAGGCATTCACAGCCTCAAGCATACTACGAACCCACATCCGACAGCATAGCGGCGAAAAGCCATTTAAGTGCAAACATTGCCTCAAATCGTTCGCGTCTCACGCTGCACATGATAGCCACGTTCGACGTACACATGCTAAGGAAAAGTCAATCGTATGCCAGTTTTGCGGTAAAACGTTCGCTGAACCTTACGAACTGAAGTTCCACATAGGTACTGGAATACATAAAGGTAAGAATTTGCTTAATTTTTCTTGAATTTATGACAAGATGGCGACAAACTACGATTATGACGAACGGAGCGGTACCTCTCATGCTCATATTCAAATTCCTGTATCATGGTATCCAAAGCCTATCTGTTTGGGATTTTTTACTCACCACCAAAATAACCAGTCCACAAGTAAAATTCTCACAAGGACGTATCCAGGAATTGAGGAAGTGGTGCTCAAACATGATAAGGGTTTGAGAAGCGAATAAAAACGCTGTGTTTCTTCTCTTTTACGTCTTTTTTATAGTGAAGTCGTTGGTTTCACGGTGTTTTTTTTCTGACATTATAGTTCTTGTGCTCTGAAGGTGTGATCATTTTATCTCATGTGAGTTCTGAAGGCCTTTAATATTCATATTTATATGTTAACTTCATTTTGTCTACTTCCAAAAAGGATTCTTGGAAACCCTTAGAACCCCTGAAAACACCTCTGGTCAGTTACAATTTGCTGTTAACAGTCTCTGATCTTGTGCTTAGAAGAATTACAAAAGGAAAAAAACCCAGAAAAATCTGGCATGTAATCGCTATGCTATTTTATGTTATTATTGTAGAGTATTGTATTATTATCTTCAGTTTTCTTTTTTTAGGTAAAACACCTTACAGCTGTATCACATGTGGTGAGGATTTTGCCACATCATTAGCACGTGACCAACATCGATCCAACACACATTGTTCAAAAACTGGTGCTAGCAGTCAACATGTACTGGATAGTTTACCGTCTGGACAGACGCAGATTCATAAAATAGTTAACGCCCTCACCGTACCAATGGTCACCAAGAACGACAGTGTGGACGCACACATGAGGCAGATTACGTCACATACATTCTTACCTCAACAGATTAAAAATACAGACGGTGGTGTTGTTGTTGGTTTACCAGTGAATTAGTTAAAAAATAACGTGTACTTGTATATCATAGAAAGGTTGTGGTAGCCTGTCATCAATTATACATGTAGCCTTTATTAAAAAAAAGCACTTTGCACTATTTGTGTCTTAATTGAGACAAGAACAATAACATATCGAATGATCAATCGATCGATCGATCGTCCAAACAGTCAATCAATCAATTAAGAGTGACTAAATGTGAATAATTATAAAATAAAGGGTCTTAAATATTCAGAAGGGTTTTAATTTCCGCTTTTTCCAGTTTTCACGTTGTTTTCGTAACTTCAACTGCTACAGGACGAACATCAGTGACGTAATGTTTTCCAAACCTGGTTTTGAAACACTCATTGACCTGTAGTTAATACAAAATTAAGATATTACAATAATTACATATGGATTATTCGTAGTAATGCATATTAGCTTAAAAATAAAGCAAATATAATTATTTTTTAATATCAGAATAATGTTTATCAGCGCCACCCGTTTTGCATAATTGCTTTAATGTTCATCTTTATAAAGCTACGATCTGTTGATTTTTATTTTCCAATATTTAAGTGAGGTTATCAAGTCAAAATGTAAATAAATGAGAGCAATTATTTAAAATATAGATCAAGCAGGATTAATTGGAGTAGATAATACAGTCTTTAAATTCGACCATTTTTACAAGCTTTCAAATCTTTACACATACAATCAAGTAATACCTACTTTTTACACATTATATCGAACTAGGATTTTTACACTGACGATTTAGCAATGAAATCTCCTTTGGTTTTTTATGTAATGTAATATACTTCGATTTATATAGCGCTTTATACAGTAAAGTCTCAAGGCGCTGTGGACCAGATGTTACACATTTATATGACTTTTACGCCCCTAAGAGTCACTTCATGTCCTGCTGCCCGATACAGGCGCTCATTCATCTGCCCACGGCAGGGGATGTATGGACCAGTACACCAGGGTGAACCCCCTACGTTTAACGACTTTTGTTTTCTTTGTCAGATTTATTTTTATAATTGCTTGCATATTCAGGGGTCACAAGTGTTAAAACAAAATTACTAAAGATTTACTTGTGGTCGGTAACCACTGTTTATAATCTGTAGCATTCCTGAAATGTATGTGCAAGTACTGTACCCTTATTTGAAACCTCGATACCTTGCTTATTATGAAACAAACAATTGTTTCTGAAATTTATAAAAACCTTTTAAATATGCCTTTACTTTACAAAAACATTTCGAAATTTTACAATTGAATGTCAAATACCATTTTGAAAACAAAATACTAACTTATGCACTAATTCTGGAACCTTCACAGAACCTGAAGAATGTCCTGAAGAAAACTAAATTACGGGAGAAACTTTTATAATTCGGTGAGTCTGGCTGTTCCAAAATTGTTTGAGACTACAGGACAATCCTAGAGACTTGGGAGCTCTGCATATGGTACTGGAAAGTTCTTATTTGTAAAGTAGTAAACTTACCTCATTATCAAATAAACAGTAAATGAAAAATATGGAAACGCCTTGAAGTCCATTAAGTATGACGAATATGTATTCAACGAATACAGTATCAGAACTGACGGCGAACGGTCCAATAAGCCACGTGGTACCCATAAGAGGTAACAACATTATCGTCCCACGGGTAGTTTTCCTGTAGAAGTAGATTAACAACGTTAAAAACGATGGCCATGTCAGGAATATGGGAACGTTAATAACTGCTGTATACGATTGTGAAAAGTGTGTTGGTTGTCGGCCCCGGAATACCATTACCACTACAACCCCACGGAAAATAAGTCTACTTCGGACTTTCCTGTGGCATACTCGGTGCCTCACAAAAGTAATAAATCAATAAAAAACCAAATGTGAGGTCTCACCACAAAATGGGTCTCATTGTAGGAATGTAAATACCCACAAACTACCAATAAGGCCAAGAAAAGTTCCATTTGAACTGGGGTGATGGGTACACATGTTAAAATCTCTCATCAGGTTCGTAGATGGAGCTAAATGTGGGATAATATCGGCGGAGTCAGTCACAAATTGCCAAAAATGGTTTAAAATATATTATTGATAACCATATTCTGAGGAATGTTTTTGGAAATCACTGCTCGGTATCTGGAGAATTAACTAATTCTCAATACAACTTGATAAACATTAAACGCCATACTACAATGTATAAATAGCTAAAATGAAGTGCACCACCATCGTTTCACGCGAATCTTATTTTAAATCAGTTTAGTGACATCGTTAAGATAGGACTAAATTGTATAAATAAACATGGCATTAAAAATTAATAAGCTATTAATAGTATTAATTTAACGAAACATTTGTAATACTGTTTGTAAAGTATAACAGTACAAGCTGTCAGTGGTAACAAGTGGAGAAAAACGTTGGTGGAGCACTTCATGAACGAGTCAGTAGCGTGATTACTACCTCCATCGATCAAATTTATTTTGCTGTCTTGGTGTTTTTCGCACCATCTTTCCGGATCGCTCGTAGATTGTCTTTACAACAACGTATAATATACCTGTGTTAACCTTGAGAAAAATAATGTTTTGAAATGTTATTCATTGAAATTGCATACATAATTAATACTACTTGAGACACTAAACGCGTCGTACCATCTTCACTGATCAACCATCAGCCACTGAATGAAATTATTGTGACAACGTTCAATTAAAGTATATTTCCTCAAAATCCCGGTCTTGGATTTATTCATCTCGGTTTATAAACTTTTTAGTCATTAAGGAGATAAAAAACAAACTAGTAACCAAGCACACATCATCATGATTTTTTCCTCATAGATTTATCTTTACCTGTAATCTAAAAAAATAAACAAGGTTAAGTCATCTTAATTATTTTACTAGCGTTTTCATTTTCTAATTAGAAGTTCGTTTTTAAGATCAATTCAGGGTAATATGTTTATGCTAAGCAAGTTAGATAAATCCACCCTCTCCGATTTCTCATAATATACAAAAGCGTTTGATTGACCTCTATTCTTTTAACATGGAATTCGACTTTTAATGTAAAAAAAAAATATCTTATCTTTCCGTGATGAAGACGTATTTCCAAAATACGCTATCTTCTAATATAATTATTTCATAATAAATAATTAACTTGGAAGAAAGTTAATAAGTGCTCTATTCTTTTGTAATTTTTTTTTAAAGATAATGCAATTTTTAAATTAAGTTCCCTTACTAAATATCTTGTGTGTTTTTCTGCTTACCAGAGTAATACAAATTGCAGGTGCTAGAAAAGTCCATATCATTCCACTTGTTTTACTCAACCAACAACTGAAAATTAAATAAATGAGACATGCCATGACAAAACCACCAAGTTGTAACAAAATTCAAAATTTAAATCGTAAATATTACACTTATTGTAAGCTTTAAATGAGGTGTAAATTGTCAAAGTCGGATATCTATAATTGAAGTTATGGAGCAAAATACACAACTCCTTTGTATTTCTTTATACAGTAATACAGTATTTCCTATTGTTCATTTGCTTATTTCTTAATAATTCCTGTGCGACAACTTGCTATTCTTTGTCATTTCGCAGTTGATAAATGACAACTGAAAATTATCGTATCAAACTTGATGAAATTAGAGTATTTAATAACAATGACACTAACAATGACAATTACAATAATAAAATGTGGCATTTATATAGCGTTTAATTCCAAGGACACTAAGCGCTTTACAATTATTACCCCCAGTCATTGGAACAAACACCTATGGAATACAATCCATTCCATAATGTTGCAGCTGTAATCAGCGCATATGGCATTTGTACATCCCAGGTACCCACTTATACTCATAGGTAGAGAGAGACAACGTGGATAAAGTATCTTACCTCGTGACAAAAACAGCCGACCAGGATGAGCCTCAAACCCCCGACCTTTTGATAGGAAGTCCGAAACGCAACCGCTACGCCTTATAAATAACTACTCTCTATTTCAAAATTTCACTAATTTAATTAATTAATTAATAAAAATAACTTACATAATATCAACGTTGTAATTTAAGTCAAATCCAAATGAAGATACCACAACGATGCTAAATGGAATTCCGTAACACAACAGCACGTAGTATTTCATCTGGTTGTATTTAGTGGGTGGATTGATCGAAACTTGAAAAAGTAAATACACTGCCTCACCGCACATCCAAGTAAATGTATTCAAAGATGTTAGATGGAGAAGAACACTTATAGCTTTGCAGACGATCTGAAACAGAAAATAGTCAGATCGGGTAGTACAACTCGCTACAGTGTCAAGATAACGACGAACAAACTGTTACCGTACGCGTCCATTCCTTGGGGTGATGCTGAAGTACATTATTGAGACCATGAAGGATTTATTCTCTCCATGCTGAGATATACGTGGTAAATATATGGGCCTTTTCTTGTACGTCACAAATCATGAACAAGTTGGACATGGTGCAATCATTTTGACAATAAAAGTAATATTTAAAATAAAATGCTCATTGATGTTAGTAAACTTCCTTACGCGAGTATTTCTAAAGAATTAAATGTTATAAATTACACATCACTGAGTGGTAAATATAACAACTGACTATTACAACGTGTTATTAATATTTATGGTCTATTCATGTTAAAAATTAGATGGTGCTGAAGTGAGGGCGTCATAATTAAGCCAACACTATTAGATACAATTATTGTATAAATCGAAATGATATACTGTAAGTGTATAAGTTTACTTTTATCCAACAAAACCAAATAATATTAAGAAACCTTTCAGAACGTTTCGGAGCTCCGAAACTTTTTGCAAATTCTCTTAGTTTGGTTGGATAAAAATAACTATTATTCTCATAATTTCAACAAAAAGATGCAATTCCTTCAACACCGAATTGATACAAATATAAAATAAGAACATTTTGTTACCTTATTCGCAGTCATATCAATTCCAAAAAGGAACAAGAACTGCATAAAAATCATGTTGATCACCAGGTTTTTGTGAATTGAGTTGCGAAGTGATTTTCGGAGTTTTCTAGTTTTCAAATGTAAAATTGCAGATATCACATTATTCATAATTGTATTAATGTGTAAATATTTATAGGTTAGATTTAAAGTTAGAACGATTTTGACTAACGGGAAGAGTTTGAATGGTTAATTAACCAGGATGCTCTCCAATGTTTCAATTATGTTACTTGTTAACAGGAAACAATGCACTGGCATATTATTGTAAGACTACGGTAAGATACATTGGTTATACATATTTTATACTTATACACTACCTTTCTTTCAAGCCTTTATAGGGAAATGATTCTCATATTTCCAGCCTCATTTTTAGGTATTTGCCCCAGAAGACATTTAGGTCAACATCTGAACAAAACTCAACAGATCACAAATTATAAATATGGATAAAGATCCTTAAATGTTGTTACACTTTCTGATCTTACTTTCATCAGCAAAGCGATATTGATGCCTTTAGAAAACACCTGAAGTGGTTCCTTTTTACAGAGACATACAAAAGATGTTTGTTGTTCAACAAACTGGTTATCAAGACCATGCAAATACTACTAATTATTTATATTTATAAAATAAAAAAAATAACTTACGAAAATGAACAAAATACAACTAGTGAAATAAGCAAAGTAACAAGTGACAGTGAAACACAGAAGGTTGACAACCAGCTTAACGTTTTCTTGTCTTCTTCGGACACCTGGAAAATAATTATATTAGTAGAAAATTGAATTATGAAAGAGGAGAGAAGTAGGAAAGAGGAATAAAAGAGAAGTGAAGAGAAAGAAAAATAAGGGAAAGCAAATATAAGAGGGAATTGAAAATAGAGATGAAGCAGGAGGAAATAAGTATGAGAAGAAGATGAAAGAAAAAAATGAGGAGAAAAAAAATCTGAAGAAGGTGAGAAAAAACAAAAGAAGGGGACAGCAAAGAGGCAGAAGGAAGGTAGAATAGGACAAAATTGAAATGGAAGAGGAAAATATGACAGGGAAACAAATTGAGAGAGGACGAAAAGAGAAAAGAGGGACGATGAAAGAGGAAGTTTGAACGACAAAGGCAGAAAAAGGAAAATTGATATGGAAGAGGAATAAGGGAACAGGAAAAGGCGAAGAATGGACGAAGGAAGAAGAAAGAGGTATGAGGGAGAGGAAAAGAAAGATGAAAGTAGAAGAAAGAAGAAAACCGGACGAAATGGGAAAAAGGAAGAACGGATGAATTATATGAGCAGAGAGAAGAAGAAACAATGGAGGAGAGCATATATAGAACGAGGAATATGAAATTGAAGAAAGATAATTATTCTTGTATAAAAATCAGTGACTTTTATAAACACGCTGAAAGTTGTTAGATGATTCGACTGACAAGATAGCTGCTCCTCAGAATAGGTAAAGGAGAAGAGTGGACGATGAAAGAAAAAAGAGGTATGAGGGAGGAAAAAGGAAGGACGAAAAGTGGAAGCAAGAAATTTGAAAAACGGACGAGGAATGACGGATGAAGGATTTGAACAGAGAGAAGAGAAAACAAGGAAAGAGAGTATAGAACAAGGAATACAAAGTTGAAGACAAATGATTATTCTTACATATGAATCAGCGACTTTCATAAACACACTGAAACTTGTTAGATGATTCGACTGACAAGATACCTGCTCATCAGAATAGGATAGTGTCACCACGCTTTCATCACTCCATGTACTAAAAGATAGAACAAAGAAATATTAAACTCAGTATTTTACGCAATATTTCAAATGTATAGTATACATGTAAAGTTAAATCGGTGTTTTAAAGTTGTTATTCGTGAAATAAGAAATTATAATCAGATGCGTCTGTTATCCAAAATATAAGGACTTACTGCCCGGCGTCTGAGACTGAGCGAATGTCAGACTGCCTGACTTACTGTCCTATGATAAACTGTAAGAAATAACAGAAATCGAACTAACATGTTTAAAACAAATCACAAAAATAGTCAGTCGGTCAGTCAGTCAGTTTGCCAGCTGATGTTTTTTTTTATTTTGCGGTCGAGTTAAAATAGTTTTGCATAACATAAAATATTATTAGAATGTTCTCTAAAATATTTCCACATCTAATAAAGTTATGAACTATTAATTTTCACTTACCTCCTTGCTTCGTCATAAAACAGACAAACTGGTGTCAAGTCAGTCGTTTCCATCTCGATTTCTGAAGAAACATTCTAGTAGATGGGGAAAAATAAAATAATAAACTGTAGGCATCCTGATCAATAGTAGGATGGCAGCTACCAAAATTGGATGAGAAAATTAGAAAACAAAGCTTTATGGTTGGCATAAGATCAATATGAATGTTGCTTGTCCAACATAAAAACACAGATCTAACTACTATCCTTATATTCACATTGTTTTTTTATCAGGCATTTTATTTGTCATTAAAATGAGATATTTGCATTCGCCCATTTAAACATAATACATTGGAGGAATGTCACGGCAAAACCACCAAATTGTAGGGAAAATGTCAAAATTGAGTTATTGTATTATTACACCTTTAGTAACCTTTAAAATGAGGGAAGGGGCGGTGTCAATTATTAAAATCTTGACCTCTATAACTAAAGTTATTGGACAAAATATACAACAATGTCCTTTGTATTTGTTTATATTTTCTGTTGTGTATTTCTCAATAACTTTCTGTGCGACAACTTGGTGATTTTGCCACAACTAGCCTCTGTATAAAACAACGTTATCTTGTTACTTACTATATCTCTATATATGCTGAAGTCAATTGTTACATCACGTGGACGTAAATCCGTAACACCGTAAACACTGCATGAAAAAATGTTTTTAGTCCAGGAACTTAAAGGAGTGCTACTGCTACCGTCTCTGTAGAATAGATATGACAAGGACAACATGTAAAGATGTATTGTCACTTGAAAATGACAAAAAAAATTCAATGACATTAATTTTAAAATTAACTTGCTCATAATAACGTAACATCAAATTTAATAACCAGAAAATAGAATTTACTGTATTTAAAAATTGTTTAATAAGATTTTTACACTGAAAAATGATAAAAATTTAAGAGGCTTCCAGCCTTTTTGATGTTTTTTGCTCATTTTTATCATATAACATTGCAATATTGGGGGTAAATAATTTTAAAATACCTAATTTCTAGTTTCATGGTCATAACTTATATATTTCTTTGAAACTAGCAAGTTATTTTCAAAATCAATTTTTGTCATATTCCAAGTGACAATACATCTTTAAACAAGAGGTGTACTCTACCAAATATATCGATCAATGGTTTGAACTACAATGCAAACTTGATATTTGTACTTTCCCTTATTAATTCATTATTACATCTATTTATTTCATTTCAACGTTATTTCAGATTTTCATCCATGTAATACATAACATAAAATTTAAAAAAAAACAGGCTAAATGAAAAAATAAATAAAAAAAAAACATCTGAGAATACAGTTACAAAGATTATTTAGTTTCATAATAAGAAAAATAATTAATTAAATTAAATTTAGTGTACAAAAGGTCTTTCCATCTATCATTCAGCTTAAACATTTTAAGCATATGTGTGCTTGCTGTATAAACTAAACTATTTCTGCTGTTAGTGACCCTTCTACGAAATCTATAGATAGATTTTCTCATGTATTCGTTGCAAGAAGGGACCCCCTTGTCACAAACATCAAACTAGCACTGCAGATTTTTTTTATATGTAGATATGTATAAAAATAATATGTAAAGGCACAATAGCAGCTCTGTTATTTACAACATCAGGAAAATTCTCTAGATGACATCATCATCATCTCGACATGCTGTTTTCACTAATTCTCTTTCAAATTTTGAACTGAACTAATACTGCAGTACTGCAGCAGGCTAATTTTGGCATGGTAGCTAAGTTGGAAATGCGGGTGATGTACAATCTCAAGAGTGTAAAATAAAATTCGTAAAATAACACAGTTCATAGTTCACATTATCTGATGTATTTTCTCCAACGTTCTTTGAACTATAATTCAATTTTGTACAGCTGTTGAATTAATAGACATGCGCCTCAAACAATATTTGAAAGTAATTTTGGAAAAAATTGAAATCTTATGTTAAAATTATCCATTGTATCAATCACGATCTATGCGATTAAATCAATATAAAAAATTGAATTCAGCAACAAAATTAGGATCGAATTATTATGCCCCCGATTCTATTTTAAGTTTACTTTAACCATTTAATTTGTAATGTATTTTATCAGCAACAAAATTAGGATCGAATTATTATGCTCCCGATTCTATTTTAAGTTTACTTTAACCATTTAATTTGTAATGTATTTTATGCTTCCCCGCATGGAGATTTTTGTAATGAAGTTCACTTTTATTCAATCACTATCTCTCTCACCTTTCTTCTATTATTGGTCAAATGTTAGTACATATACTTTAAATCAATCTTGAATGCATCTTATTGTTGTTATCCGTGCGAGCCTCGTGGTACGGTTTTTTTTCTCAAATGAGCGCGGATCAGCTAATTCGTCCTACGGACTAGTTCAAATCTAGTGCAGATTTGTTTCTATTCATGTTGTGATGAGGGATGGTGACTTAGTTATGGCTTTGTGTTAACAGCATAAAATGAGTTAAGGTTTGTAGATGTCGAGATCTCCCTGGTTAATGTAATAACTGTCGTAAACTATCAAATCATCATCGAATTTACGTTAACGTTTCTGACGCAATGTCCTGATGCTATTGTTTACTTGCTGTCTTAATAAGTCAAAGCTTACCTCTACTTCATCGCTTTAGCGTTCTCAACGCCATCCCAATTTACTTTCTGAAACGTATAAACTTACGTTTATGGCATCAACATCTTTATGTTGACGTTCCCGACGTAATCCTTAAACATCGAAGGTTACGTCTACGCCATTATTTAACGTCTTCCCGTTTACTTACTTTCCAGAAACATCAAAGCTTACATCTGCGCCATCGTTGACTTTATTTTCGCTATAAACTGCAACAACAACCACGTCGCCTGAATTTTAAATAATTTATAGTTACATTATAATATTAAAAAGTATAAAAACAAGTACTGTGTATAGGGTGGGACGTTACACAGTTAATCCCATGTGCTTATGTAAATTAAATAACACAGTGTACTGTTCATAAAATTATACAGATTTCCGTATGGGGCAATCACTACTAGAAATGTATTACTGAAACTTTCGTGTGTTACCCTTGGCGTCACACCAAATAAATCTAGTACAATATCATCCGTAACCTTCAATATCATCCTGTTCAGATACCTCCGATCGGGCACTTTTAATGTCCCGTTTGTTTTTCATGTTTAATCAGAGCACTTGGCACCTTTCTTAATCGACTACTTCCCGTAAGCGGCCGCGGGCACGTTTAAAGTCATTTGGTTTTCTATGATAATTCACCTCCCAAAGCAGCCACCCCAAAAAACTCGTTCTTTTTTAACAAGGAATAGAATTATCCAGTATACAGATTCCTTATAATGGCTTTATTTAATTCGTTACACTGTAAAAATCATCAGGAATCGTATTTAGGAACGAAGACAACAGAATAAATATAAGCAAAAACATAAATGCGCGAATATCGTAGTGATTTTAATATACGAGGATAGTCATGAAAAACCACCAAGTTGTCGCACAGGAAGTTATTGAGAAATTAGCAAATAAATATCAGGAAATATAAACAAATACAAAGGATATTTTTGTATATTTTGTCCAATAACTTCAGTTACAGATTCTGATTTTGATTTTTGACGCATCATTTTAAACTCACGTAAGCTGACACCTCTCGCAAGCGCAGACGTTTCCTTTTTATTTGTAAGTGTACATGCGATTGGACCATCGGTTGGTCGGTCAATCAGTCATTCTGTGAATTAGGTCGACGTCTTTAATTTCCATCTATATTGCGCAATCACCATTTAAAACGCTTGCTTTTTATGTTTAATTTCCATCTTGTGTATTTGAAACACTGAAGTAAACGACCCATGTGCTTTCATACGCTGGGTTGTTGAGATAAGTTTTTTTCATTACAATAATAATAAAAAAAATAATAAAAATTATACCATTATCTGATGAAATCTCAAGATCGAATTCCACTTTACTGTTAATAAATTCAAGTTGTTTGGTAATTGACATGTCATCTTCTCCAGATACTATCTGTGCTAATGCCACTTAAAATAAATTAAAATCAAAACATAAGTCCCCACATTCATACAACACACATCGCATAAAAATATTTCACTGTCGCCCTAAATTCTTTCTTATCCACTGGATACTGTTATCATGCAATGAGATATACCGTACATTATTATTAAATTACAATTTCGGTTAATTCGCATAGCGTAAGCATTAATAATGTAAACTATCATTCATGTCTATTACACTATATCAGGTTTCATGTGCCTAGACTTATGGGTAGAAGAATGATACTTTTTTCTAGTCATCACGTAATAAAAAATAAATTTAGAAAACATATTAACAAATCTAAGACAAAAGCAAATGTGATAGATTATCTAAAATTTAGGAACAAAACAAGAAATTAATAAAAAAACTTATGGATATTATCGGCCTACCATAACTTTCGTCACTATATAACTGTTCCCCTGTTGAATTTAGGCCTATATCAGATAACTTCGATAGAATATCGTCTTCAAATTCACGAACCTGGTTCACAATTGCATCAATATGTGTGGACGTTTTTCTGGTGTCTGCAATGTTCAAAGAATAAAGCTAACTGTTGTTTCCGCTCTTTAAAAAATAGGCGCAGATATATGGGACACGGGGGACGTATCCATCCCCATATATTTTTGAGTGGAAAGTGGTAACCTCATTTCGACGATAAACCCATTTTTTTAAATAATATAAAATGTGACGACTAATCATGACTCGCGAGCCCAACATGCTATGAATACATACTATGATGTTCTTTTTCAGTAGGCCTATTATTAAAAAATATGTCTATGAGAGAGGCGGGCGATCTCCTTCCAGGGATTTCTGTGTCCCCAGGAACGTAAAAAAAGTTCTGCGCCAGCGATTGAAACTGTCCACTTTCAAGACTATCGTTATGTCTAAAAATAATTTATTCCCGAGAACGGGAATGGAAATGACAGTCAGTGACATTGACGATGATAATGAAAATAATTACAATATAAGTGTAATATACCTGATAAAACTGTAATATTAAAGGTGCATACCGCGGTGTTTCCAGCAGCATCAGTTGCATTATAAGTCACTGTGACGCTATCAGTTTGATCATCCAAACCAACTTGCATACCGGGAGTGTGTGAAGCTAATACATCTACTGTTTCTCCAGAGTTGTCTGTGAATATTGGAACTGTCCAATCTACGGTGACATAACTGTTTTCTGGATCAGCTTGCACTTTTAGTGGGCCCGGGCAAGCGTCGTACACAGGACTTTCTTTATCTAGATAATTTTTTTAATGTATGTTATTTTAATGCATATTTTATATTCAAAGTAGGTTACCTTATATCACCATGAATTATAATGATTATACGTAGATCATTTGCACGAAAGTGCCAAACTTTATACAATTAAGTACCGACTACCACTGCATTACCACAACCACCACTGCCACCAACCCCAACCCCAACCTCTAAAACACCGACACCTAAAACCTCTACCATAAAACCCTATACGTACCCTACCCTTCCCCTTCCCTCCGCTCCCCTAAAGCTAACCATACCCCTGCCCTACCTCTACACCTACCTATTCCTATTTAGAGATCAGTGTGTTTTTCCAATAATAAATGTAATTGTATATCAACATTTCGACATTACCTTTTACAGTAACGTTGAAAATACAATGTCCTTTGTTGCCAGCCGGATCAACTCCCTCACATACAACCGTAACTGTATTTGTAAGACCATTGTCCAGCTGAACTTGGATGACCGGATAATGAGAATGGGTTACACTAACAACTTCTCCAGAATTATCTGTAAAGCTTGGGATTGTCCAATTCACAGTGGCATAACTCTCCCCTGGATCCGTGTATGTTATTATGTGGGGTGGACACCAGTCGTAAAGTGGATTTTCGGTGTCTAATATAATACAAAGTAATATACAATATAATATAATAATACAATAAAATACAAAATATTAAAATCATTGTTGATGGAAACGATATATATCATATTTGGGAAACACTTATCAGTACTTGTAGAAAATATTTGTCCCGTTCAGAGCGCTGCTTCTTACGCTACATCTACTTACACAACTAAAACTGAATAAAAGTACAATGAACGAGAATCATTTCCTAGACTACCAGTAGTTGGTTTTCCCGGACGCCTGTTGATATGAAGGAGTAAAGATAGCGGTACGTACCAGCAACCACATACCTTAACCGCCCACTTCGAGCATTTCTGAGACTATTTCAGCATGTAATGGATGACTTTCGCCATCAATCACAACACCAAAATGTCCAATAGGTACACATAGTACAAGGAATCAACGGACTGCTGTGCTTCAAACCCACTATCCTCCCAACCCTTCTAACCACCAGATTTATACAATTCTTATCTCTCTGTATCAATACCTCCACACCCTGTAATAAAATATTTCCAAACTCCAACAATAACAGATTTGTAAAAAGAAATCATTTTTAACATTAAACTTTTTTCAGTTGTCTAAGACAATACATTCGTGAATTCATTTTTTTCATCACCAAATCTATGTGAAAATCTTTATGAATGTGATCATAGATAGATAACCTAATAATTAAAACCATCGGTATTATTATTGTGTGCCTGGTTACATATGCCTATTATGATTGTATGCTATAAAAAGAATTTAATTTAAACAAAAAACAGATACATGATACAGTAACAAAAATACACATGTTTGTGTGTTGCATAACATACAATAATACACAGTAATGGTGTTGTTCATACAATGATCTTTCAACTCTACACAGCTGTATCTATCAAAGTAATTAAGTGAAACATTCTGTAAGAACCATGCAGGAAGGGTGCCAGATGGGGGTCGGCGGATTTCAATCAAAATTGGTATGCAAGTTCCTATGGTCAAATCATTCACAACGGTAGTAGTAAAAAAAATTCTCAAGTCCCCGTCCCTGAGC
>JAOTQE010053660.1:0-20423 GCA_025631205.1 Nesometra sesokonis
AAGCGTAACGGAAAATGTTATTTATGAATGAAGGCGTATCGCGTCCGATACACCATAAGTCCCTGGGGAGAACCCTGTGAGGTCTCGCCGCAAAATGAGTCGCATCGTTGGTGAGATCAAATTGAGATAATCACCAAAATAGGTCTAAAGTCCAATTTTTGAGAAATTAGTACTATGGTACTTATATTTCATTATAATATACTTTTTAGGACAGTTTTTATTCTGGAAAGTGTCCTTCATGCAGATTTTCTGAGATGTACAGTCTTTTGTGTATTTTTAGATTGTTTTATGGGCGATTTTCTCAAAACTGTGTTTCCATACATGACAAATTCAAATGGTAATATCTTTGGATTCACTTATCCAATGAATGTCATTTAAAATGTAGATTACAGCTCACATTATGGTCTATTAGAAAGTACCAATTACTCAATTTTGGATATTCCTACCATGGGACTAATTTTGTTGTAAGACCTCGCATATAATGTTGCAATATTTGGAGTAAAAAAAATAAATTCCTTAACTTCTAGTAACCATGGTCAAGACGTAACTATTTCTTAAATCATTTTTTTTTCAGGTGACAATACATCTTTAAAAAAACATCCCTATTTTTTCACTGTTACTAGGGTTCTGGCCATACTGTACTTGTAATACCATGCAGTGATCTCCCCAGCATCATCTAAGTCAATCATAGTTGGGGTGAAGCAGGATACTTTAAATAATTAGAATTCATTTAAATGTCATAGATAGCATTCTGAGACTATAAATTAACCTTTTAAAAAATGTAATGTAATGTAGTTAGATTTATATAGCGCCTTATACATTAGAGTCTCAAGGCGCTGTGGACCAGATGTTACACATTCATATGAAAGTATCATGAAAGATGTTCCAATCATAATGGAAAACTTTAAAAAAGGCATGAAATGGGAAGGTCCAAGCATCATTGCAGATGTTTCAAACATCATGTCCAACTGTCAAGCATCATGATGATTGAAGGGTACAAAAATTATTTAACATTTGAACATATTTTTTCTTTAGAAATGTACCGACAGAGAGTAGGAAGGTAGTGAAATGGCAATGTGAGGATGCCCTTAAATGGATCAGGACACAGCCCTATTGCAGTCTAGATATGTATAAGGTTAGTTACAAATATATGTGATTTATCCAGAGATGTATTATTTTCATAGATTTATTATTTAGATTGTGAAGTTAACACTGTAAAATGACAGTCCATGTAGGCGACTACTATTTTGATTTCGTTATCCTCCGTCTCAAACATGTAAGTTAAATAATAAAAATTGTTATAATTATTATATTTTTAACATTCTTTTGTCATTCAAATTATTTGTTATGTCACATATATTTTATGTTTTCGAAGTTGTTGATGTCTTTAAATTAATTTTACTTTCATTTATTGATAAATTTGAAACTTCTATGAAAGATTGGGGGCGCAATTTTGACGTAGCAACAGCGTTAAAATGTATTCATTTTATGGTGACACCTCACAAATAACAAAATTTCTTTTCAGGATCGACTTGAACATTTAAAGAAGCAATGTGGCGTACATGTCCTTGCCGCAGCTAAACCATCAGTAGAGGGAATCTGTACAAAACTATTCAACCAGTCAAAGGAAGCTGTCAAGAAAATACATGAAAAACAATGGGAGATACTAAAAGAACACCACATAGCAGGTATTGAAATACATTAAACAAAACATTCATGTTGCATATTAGTAAAGAGATTCATCTCGATTTATAGATGGTTTTTATTGAACTTCTCTTTTTGGTAATCCTAAAATTAAAATAAAAAAATGTTAACTTTTATGAAAGCTCAAGCATAAAAAAAACTGGAAGGAAAGGGGTTTTTTTCGTTGTTTTTTTTTATATCAAAAAGGAATTTCAATAAATACATGTTGTATACTGTAAAATTAGTCATACTCTAAATTTGTTTGAAAAAATTATAAATCTATATTAAAGCTGGGTGGAATTTGTTTGGGCCAATCATCCACAGAATATTCCACCCATCTAAAATGTTATGTTAGACCTTCGACCCAGCCCAATTTCAACTTGCTCTATCGCAAGTCTGTGAATAATATCAAAATAATGTTTTTAATAATTTTACCACAATTTGTTCATCCACCCTTTTATGTTTCTAGCTACACCCTGCTTTGTACTATCTCTAGTAAATGCAACGTAAATACTGATGGTTAGAATTAATGTTCCAGTGATATAGTGAATTTTGTGCGAGTCATGTTGTTGAGCGGTTAAGGCAGGAGAACCATGAATCATAGTAAAGACAAAAGGATGGGTTTGAGGCCTGCTCGCACCACGGTTCTGGTGGTGGAACAAGTTTACTCGGATAAAGACTATAAACTATAGGCCCACTGTACACTACTGCCTCATGTGCACAATAAAGAACCAGTACATCTTTTGAGACGAGTAGGGGGTTACCACAGTGTACTGTTCCACACATCCCCTGCTGTGGACAGCAGAATGTAGCACCCATTTTTTGGCAGCAGGGCATGACGGGACTCTTTGAGGCGTAGAAAGTCATATGAATGTGTAGCATCTGGTCCATAGCACCTTGAGACTACTGTGTATGGCACTATATAACAACCTAACTATTATCATTGTTATTGTTATTATTATTATTATTATTGTTATATTATTATTATTATTTTTAATTATTAATTTTTATTTTGTTTTCTTTTTAGAGCCAGCATCTCTTAGGCCACCTGCTGTGCGTAAGGTGAACTGTTACCCATCACAGTTGGTGATACCCAGCCCAAGGCTGCCTACTGTAGAGTTCAACAGAGATCCTAAGATCACAAGGTTAAGATACAAAGGAGAGATGATGGAAGTTAACACAAGCTACATACAAAAACTTGTAAGTTGTTGCTTATCCAGATTCCTGGCATGATTTGATTTATTCAGTGTAGAACACCAAGGTTAACCCACGAAAGTCCGAAGTGGACTTAATTCCAGTGGGGTCCTTCTAGTGGTTATTGGGCAATACACCGAGAGACAATTCCCTACTCTTTTTCGAAGAGTGCACTGGGTTCTTTAACGTGCACATGAGCCATGCTGTACACATGATCAATGGCTTAACGTCTAATCTGAAAGACGGTGCGCAAGTAACTTGTATTTCGACCTTCCAGTCAAAAAAGGAGAGTGGAGTGGTGTTGAATTGAACCATGAGTGAGTCACGGTTCAGCGCATAGCACTGTGATTTCCACCAGCTAAACCAACTGAGCTAAATGCCACTCCCTCATAATAGCCCTATCGTCTGAACTCTGCACTGTTTACCTGTTATGCAGTCAGTTATTTTGAAAGTGCTTTTGATTCTGTATTAAAATACCTCCAAAAATCTCCATATTTCTGAACTTCCTCAGTTTTGCTCTTCAACATGTAGTGGATGTCCGCGGTCAATACAGCATTTACGCACAAGGACACCACACCTATTTTCACACTGCTCACATTTGTACTTCCGTCCTGTTTTTAACACAACATTGAAGATGAGTGTTTCCCATCTACTGAAATGTCAACAAAATATGTATTATTCTTAAATACCCCATAAAATTGTAATTTAAAACGTGGAATTTTCAAAATATTCTACATCATTTTAACATTTTATAAGCTTTTAAAACAACAATGAAGATTTTAGTATGGCCAAACAATACGTTTTAGTGGAGAGTAAAATTCAGAACTAGTCCTCTGCATAAGCCTGTTTATGTTTTCATGCTCCATCGAGCACAGAACACGTCCTCTCACTTCCCATTTCTGCCTCAGAAATTTCTTATGGTCAGACCACAAACACTTCTATTCTATCCATTAAAGTCGTGGGCAGAGATACTTATTGTTGCCGCACCAAAGTGAGAATGTTTTAACAATGTCCATCCACATTTAATCTTCTAGTTTATATTTTAATTCATCATTTGAAAACTCATCCATTCAGTTCTTAATTCTCAAATTCTGAATGCAATGGGTATGTTAATGTCTTTTATACCGATTATATTTTTATTCTCATACAATTTTCAGGACCAGTTATACCGGTTAAATTGTCATGATGACAAGGCATTGCTAAACTTTCCACAAAGAACATGGTGCTTACTGAGACGATATCAGGTAGGAGAACTGAGACCATTTCCACTAAAGTTAGATTTGAACTCGTCAATTTGACAAGTTAGCTACTCCATAGTATTTTGATATAATCCAAATGATCAAAAAGGACACGTGTGCCTCAGGATCTAACCTCGATGATTCATTATATTGTATCTACAATTTAAATGCTTTAAGAATATGAAATGAAATTTAGGGGTTGCTGTGCGTTCTGAGGAACTATAACTGATTAAAGATGTGTATATTTTTAGCATAATTTCACTGTTCATTGACAGAAATGTACATACCTGATGACATTGAAAAGGTTAGAGTATCAATTCCTTGCACAGAGCTATGATCACTGAAAATTTATGTCAATAGCTCATTCCAATTTTGAGGTACCCCATTAAAATATAATGGCAAAAATAAAAAAAATAGACCTCATTTTAAAACATGTAAACCCTCGTCCATGACACTGCATGCACTTATACATGGTATCATAGCCCTTGGCAGTATTTTTTTTTATTATATGGGAAGTAATAAACTTAGATGTTGCTGTTTACATTTCAGACATTCTTTGGTTTGAATCGAATGGAAGGGGAGTTCTTTCAGAGGTCATTACCTGTACCCGTAATGCAAGTATTACAGGAACAGTTTGGAGTCACATTTGAATGCTTTGCGTCACCTTTAAACTGTTACTTCAAACAATATTGCTCTATCTTCCTTGATACAGATGGTTACTTTGGTTCAAGGGGGTAAGTAGAATTAATAGAACGGTGGTAATATAGATTATAATAGTAATACACACAACCCTTCCAAATCCGACTTTCCAGAAAGTCAAATTTCAATTTAAACTGAACCCTTTTCTAGAGTCTCAAATCATGAAGACAAAGCATTAGTTCTAGCTTTTTATCCAGAGATACAAAGTTTCAATCTTAGTATTAATTAAACCTGTATAGATACACCAACCAATTAGATAAATGTGACTCTTGCTAAACTGAACTGTCGGCAAAAATGTTATGTTTATATTGAACAGATTCTTAAGAAACTTGTGAAAGAAGTTCTTTATGTAAGACATTTTTATAGAAGCTTCTTTATTAACTTGATATTTAGTACAATCAAAATTGATTATTTTTTAATATTTTTGATAAACTCATTGTTCTAAAAACCAAATTTAAATAAAAATTTTACGAATTGGTGGAACTTCCCCAAAAAAGTTTAAAATGTTAGATGTTTTCAAGAAGCGCACAATATTTAATCAATTTATGTTTTATTTTCGTACAATTTTGTTTTTGACAAATATATAGAATTATTCATTTCATATCAATTATATAACAACACCCAAAAAAACGAATAGAAATTGAGGGTTGTGTAATTAATAAGTTGGAAATATCTTTTGATTTTTTTAGGCCATTTCAAGATTTCCGACCTATTAGTGGATCCTTCCAGGCCTACCCACCCCCATGTGATACAGCAATAGAAGCTATGGTCAAACATGTCGAGGTAAGTCTAGACAGGAAAAAAAATGTTACGTCTGTCTTAAAATTATAAATATAACTCTTGAAATTTAAATGTTGTATGCAACTTTTATGTATCTGTTTTTATTAAATTTTTGCTATATCAAATAAAAAAAACAATAGGATTCCACACAAAGCCTAAAATACAAAATTAAACAAAATCTACAATCATCATCACCATTATCATATCATCATCATCAGTATATTTAGTTGTTCCACTTCTGGACAAAGGCCTCTCTGAAATAATGGCATCTGTCACTATGGTATTTCCTGTCCATACTGCTGTGGCTGTTTGCTATTTCACCTCTCCATCTTGCTCATTGTCATCCCCCTTTCCTGTATAGTTATCATCATTTTATTTGATTCTGCCTATTATCATTTTTTTGTAGAGGTCCATTCCATCTCCATTTAGTTCTTTTTCTTCTGTTTGTTGCATCATTTATTCTATTCTGCTCTCTAATTCATTTTCTAGTATATCCTATCATCATTCTGTAATCATAGGTTAATAACCATAGATGTTAAAATTATTTAAAGAATACAAAAACACAAATTTACCATTTTCTTTGTTGAATTTGTATTGCTTCAGCTTTCACCACTCCACTAAAAAAAAATTGATAAAGATAGTCTATTGGGAGTTTCTATTTGTAGAGGAATAAACAATTATTTAATTTGCAATTACAGGTGTTATTGGAGAAAACTGGAGAGCCATTGTCCTTTATTATCTTCCTTCCAGACCAACGTAAAAACTCAAATTCTGTAGTTGACAAGATGGAAAAGAGCGAGTAAGTGGATTTTGATGTTTATTTTAAAATTAGTTAGCCCTGATTTTTAAGTTATAGTATCAGTCAGATTTAAGCAAGACAATGATATATTTTAGTGTAGCAGAATCTGGGTGACTTAGTCGGGCTTAAACCCCACTTGAACTTCGTCAGGCAAAAAAAAAATCTTTATATAATATACCCTGCCTTGTGGGTCTTCTTGTCTCTGCATGTCTACTTTAAAACTATATTTTACCAGGGGGTGATAAAATGTAGTTGTTAAAACATAGTTGTCATTGAAACAAGTATAGAGATCTTTTTGACCACTTTGGGTGGGGTGGGGATTGAGCCCCCTTAAACTCGTCCCTGGTTAGTGGTTAGGGAACAAAATTATAACAAACTTTATTCAGTATCTGAAAAGAATGAGAGAAAACGTAAAGATGTAATAGTGTGTGTTAATGCAGTTACCAAAGAAAACAACACCAGATTACTGCATTAACTGCAGTAGATTTAATAGCAATAGACTCAATTGCAGTAACTACAGTAGATTTAATAGCAATAGACTTACTGCAGTAATTACAGTAGATTTAATAGCAATAGATTACCACAGTAACTGCGGTAGAATAATGTTGATACAGAAATGAAATCAGACTTAGTGCATCAAGTAAGCCTTTAAGGTTGTTAATGCATGTTTATATTAATACATTTATGTGGTTGTTTAAATTGCAATTTTTTTTAATCTATTTTAAGATTCAAGAGAAGACATGTCATAGTACCTGGGTATGACCATGAATTTCGACATGGGATGCAACACTTCATTGATGAGTAAGTCGTTATTTTTATAGGGTTAATGATACAGTTGAACCTCCCTGTGCGGACACCTCCCATAATGGACACTAATTCAAAGACCCATTTGTTCTTCCTATCTAATCAGTGCAATTGGTACCCCCCCGTAAGCGGACGCGGACACTTATTTTCTTCAAATTTAGATTATTTGTATGTTAATTTACCTCCCATAAGCGGACATCTCGGAAAATTTAGTGATTTTTCTGTAAAACGAATACAAATTTCTGTAAAAAATCGTGATGGCTGAGAATCAATTACTGAAATAATCTTTAAGAAATGATAAACCATATTGAATAGAATATAGAATGCGGTGTCTAGAAATTAAGAGGCCTTTATGTTGAGAATGCCGTAAAATGTGAGACATACGGACATATACATAAGTTTACAACTTTGGCCCTCTATCGGCCAGAATTCTCGTAAGCGGACACCTCCTGTAAGCGTACACTTTCCCGGACCCGAGGGTGTCCGCTTATGTAAGGTTCAACTTTAGTGGTGAGATCAGGGGCAGATTCTGATAATGAGGTGGGGTGCACTATTTACAATCAGTGTTGGTATGTTCCCCATTTATAAAATATGGTTATTTGCCCTGTTTTACATGTTTTGTGGTCAATTTTAGTGGGGCGCAACTTTAATTTGACAATATTGGGGAGTGGGTTGTGGCCAGATTATAGTTTGCTTCATTTTAACACTATGCTTTTGTACATTCAAGTACCTCAGTAAAATGACAATACACCTAATATTTTGGGGTTTTTTTAAGTAGATGATGTAATGTGGTCTCAATGTATACAAACCTATTCTTGATATTCCTTTTCATCAATTTCTGTTCATCTCATTGTGTAATGTGAAGTTTGATGATGAATATTGTATTTTATTAATCATAACAAGCAAGATAGAAAACGTTATGAAAATATTTTTGATGTTTATATTTTCAAGGCGAGATTTATTCATCCGATCAACTCAGGCGACAATGGTTTTCTTCCTACAAAACGATGCAGCATACGAGAAGTGGCCGCCAACAGAAGAGAAACTAAACCGCATTATAGAAGCGTTTAAACCAGTTGGATATGAAGCAGCCTTAAAGAGGAAGAACGAAGAGGAGGCTGAGAGAAATAAAAGATTGAAAACTGACAATGATGGAAAAGAGAAAGAAACAACAAAAGAAGAATCAAAAGGAAAAGCCCCTGATGAATCCACCAATAATAAAGATCACGAATATCATCGCAGCCAATCAGAACGCACAGAGGATAACCATACATTAAGTAAAACGCGTGGAAATCGGCGCGTGAGCGAGGGAGAAATGTTGAGGAACAATCATCAAGGGAACGGCCATGATATGCAATGAGGTGGTATTTTAGTATGAGGGATTTAACACTTTCATGTCATTGTGTTTTGTCTTTGTAAGAATAATGCATTGCTAGTCGTTATCAATTTTTTAAACATTTTTCTGTTTATTATTTGACAACTTACTTTTGCTGCTATTATTATTATTAATAGATTAATTAATCTATTCTTAGATGTTTTTCAAACTTAAAAAATGATTTTTAAAACTTGTAATTTAGCAGTATTTTGTTGTGCATGATATTGTAAACACAATATTATAATATTTAATTAAGGAAGTAAGAATTATTACTTTGAATTCTACATTGTTGAAAATGTTTAAAATTTAAAATACAGAAATGTTGAAATGAATTGAGTGAAATTAAAATTAAAACAGGAATAAGAATAAGATATACAAGTTATTTCACTGAGCTAAGGGTACTCATAAAATTTTATGGGATAATCAATTTTATATTTGATTAAGCTAAGGGTACTTTTAACATTAAGACAAATCTAAGTGTAATATAACTGTGCTATGGGATAACCAATTTTAAATGACTTAGGTAAGCATACTTTTAGTATACTAGAATAATCTGTTGCACACGACTAAGCTAAGCGGTAAACTAAGGGTACATTTCATACACTATGGGATAACTCATTGTATTTGACTTGGCTAAGAGTAATTTGAATATATTATGGAATAACCCATTGTATTTGACTTAGCTGAGGGTACTTGTAAGATGCTATGGAAAATCCTGTTTTATATGACTAAGCTAAGGGTACTTTTAACCCTTAGGTGATATTTTAAATTAACTGTATTTTATCAAAATACTACAAAATTACAATCTTTATTATGCTTGTACTCAAGTAGTTTTGTTATCAAGTGAACTTTATGTGTTATTGATCATTACAATTAATTGCCTCCAAAACGTTTTTATGATTAATTATAATATCAATTGTTGTTATAGTAACTATTGTTGTCAATTTTTATTTGTTTTTTTTTTTCGCACTAGTTTGTAAATATTAATTGGAATAGTATTTTCCTAAATATCTTGATATCAGAGCTATCAGATGTTTTGCATGTTAAATGTTTTTATCTAAAATTGTATATTATACCTGTAAAGAAAGCTTATTAATTCTTGTAAATAGTGTATCAGATATTCTTCATGATGTAATGGTGGATGTATTGGTTTTCATGTAAATAATAGATAACTTTAAAGCAAACATTTAATGTAATATCATACATGGATTATTTTAACGGCTAGATAGTGAACTTCCATAGAATACATACCCCAAAGTGCAGTTTCATGGGAGCACCTACTATTGGAATTCAACCAATCAATCGTATTACATTTTAAAGCTGTTGCTACAATGAAAGTGTGTTCCAAGTTTCAAATTTGTCAAATGAAATTAAATTTAATCCAAATTTAAAGACATTTACAACAGAAAATATATGTAACATTTGTAAAATTGTATAACAAAAGAATGTTAAAAATACAATAATTATCAAACAGTTAATATTCTTTAATTAATGTATTTGTGTCGAAAGGCTGACAACCATAAGTATTAGAGGCGCGTACGTGGGATTGCAATTCTACAGTATTAAGTTCACTATCTAGCTATAAATAATAAATAATAAATCTATGGGTAATAATGATAGGATTTTATTTTGTTTAATAATATTGTATTGAAACAATATTTAATAAAATTGACTACCATTTTAAAGCTGAATATGGTATGTTTGTATAAATTGATGTATTAGTTTTCTTGTAAATATTAATTGATGCAAATTTGGAGGTAAAAGTTATCATCTAGTAGTTTTATTTAAAATGTATCTGTACAGTAGGCCCTTTAATATTGAAATTAGAAATATTTTCTTTTGTTAATACAAAATATGAATTAAATGTACATTTAAATGACTAAAACTTATAATGTAATTTTACAGTAAGCCCTTTTAGTATTAAAATACAGTAATAAATAATTGGATTACATATATACAAAATAAATGTACAGTACGTTTTTGACTGGGACCGAAAACTATACTTTTAAAATTGCATTTAATATAAACTAAGATTTTATTTAATTTATTTAAAGATGTATTGTATTCTAAAAATAAACAAAAAACTAATTTTTATATAAAATTAAACATTTTTTTTTGAAGTAGCATAAAATTTATTAGCTCGAGCATGAGAATTACTTTATTAAAACACTATTTACCATGAATTTTACATTAGATAAAGCAGGTGACTGGTTGCCAATCAATGCAGGATTTACTTAGTCAACAGGGACCAGTACATGTCTCAAAAATCTGTCCTGGATTGTTTAAGGTACACACAAACCTTATGTGGATGCAGTTGGGGCCGCGGTTGTGTTTCATACTTCCAGCCACGAGGTCGGGAGTTAGAGGGCCACTCTGGTCGGTTATTTGTGTTTTTGGGCAAGACACTATCCATGTTGCCTCTCTCTACCCAGGAGTACTTGTGGGTACCTGGGATGTACAAATACCATAATATGTGATTATTACAGCTGCAACATTGTGAAATGTTTTGTGTTCCATATACATGTGTTCCAGTGACAGGGGTTATAATTGTGTAGCACTTGGAGGCTTTGGCAATGAGCGCTATATAAATGCCACATCTAAATATAATGCATATAATGTCACAAGCTATTTGTGTACACTGGTATTTTTGTTTATTTTATTCTTTATTTGAGAGGACATGTTCCACCACCAAAACCAGTTGTGAGTGCCCTCGGATCCATGCTGTTGTTTTTATGTGGTTATCTCTGTTTGGACAGCTTGACCATATGCCCAAGTTGATCAATTTCATGCTACTCTTGCAATTAATATTAACATTAAGTTTTATAATTGTTTTATTCCCCTTTTTGAGTACAATACATCTTCAAATTTTAATAATGAAACCCTTTTTTAATAAAATTGTGGAGTCAACTCGTGTAAAATAATCAATTTTGGTGCTGATTTTGTTAACAATTTAGATATATATGTTAACTGCCGTGGTGTGAAACTAATTATATTTGTTGAGAATTAAAGGTTAGAATTTTGTTTACGTTTTTAAAAACGATTAATGTGTGAATGTAGTTTCTAGTTTTTGTCATCAGTGACACGAAGAGCTGTTAAGCGCATGTACAGTTTGTGTCTCAACGCGCACATTATGAAGGTGTCGTCACAAAATGAGTCGCGTTGTACAAAAAAAATTAAGTTATTGTATGCTGAGAGAAGATATTTTAAGCTTTAATTTGGTTTTTGAATGTTCTTGAGGTTGAGAAAAACCCTTTTGAAATATGTGTATGAAGACACTCTTTGGAGAAAATCAACTTTAAAGATAAGCAACTGCTGACCTCTGCAAGTTTTTCCATTGATTGAAAAATAATCTTTACACACTGTCGCTCAAAACATGTTTATTGTAAAACAAAACATATATAAGTTGTTTTAATTATACAAAACATATGCAAGTTGTTGTAATTATACAAAACATATACAAGTTAATTATAAAAAAAAAATTAAGCAATAAACTTAAAAACAAGAAATCTCTATTTATCGAGTTACGACTTTCTATTTTTGTGAATATCTCAAAATGACCTGCTGTACAACATGACTCACTTTGTCACATCACTTCACATTTTTGTACACCCACATAACAGCTGGTCTCTTCCTGACTTCACTTATGTTATGATAAGATAGATCAATGTTCGGAGATTGTACCATACCACATAATTTTCTTGGGTACTATATGTATCAGCTAGTTTACAGTAATTAAAATCACATTCACATTATCCAAGACTACTGATAAAATACAAGGTAATAAATTCAAGAACTTATAGCTATAAGTCGTTGGTTAAGTTTGATGTCTTAATTTCATTTTGCCTGATGATACAGTGATTTTATATTGCTTAAGATCAAGATTTTGTATATGAAGGTAATGAGGGACCGTGTCAATATTACTGTACTTTAATTAGTACCCTATGAAAAAAATAACTCTGTTAACATGGTAGATAATGGTAGTGACAAGGTAGATATAGGTGGTTAAAAGAATTAACCATATAAAAACTACCATATCAAGTGATACTACCAAGGATATGATTAGCAATACTAATAATATGTAGGAAAATACATCTGTTTTTAATTATTGACCTTAAAGCATTAATAACATTAACAGACAAGGTAATTATATACTACCTTTTTGGGTAGTTCTCATGTGGTTCTAGGTAGATTTGCCTAGTAATTTAACATGATAGATCTACCTAGTAAAGGGGTGTTATTTTTATCAAAGGGTATTCAATTGTTATTAAATCTACTGCAGTAATCCAATGTTCTTTTGTGACTACATTGACAAACATTGTATTTTTCACGTTTTCACTATTTTTTGTCAGTTACTGAAGTAATAATGTATGTTGTAACTGAAGTACTGCAGTAACTATATCAGGATTATTCTGGCATTGTCCCTAATGATCTACCACATCATATCTATTGTCCACTTGTATACGGAAATTGAAGTCACTTTATCTTCATCTGCTGTTGGTGAAATACACTGTAAATATCTTATTTTAAGGTGTATTGTCTCTGGAAAAATATCCGCATTAATATCGAAATTAACTTCATATGAAAGTTAGCACCCGAGGAATAGAAATTAGTGTATTTTAAAATTGTTCAATATAATTTTTACACGGAAGAACGATCAAAATGTTAGAAACTTCCAGCCTTTTTGATGTTTTTTTACTTCTTTTTAACACATAACGTTGCAATATTGAGGTAAATATAATAATAATACATAACGTATTTCTTCAAAAGTTTAAATTAAATTTTGAGGATAAATTTTATCCTCGAATTTGTTTGTCATCTTTCAAGTCTAGTGGCAGTACATCTTTAATGAGTCGATACAATAGACATTGTTTTATTTTTTACCCTTATTTTAATTTCTACAACACGCTCTGTAAAAAAAAACTACAAACGTACATTATTTTGTAGTTTATACACAGGCTATGTACAGGTATTGATATGACTAATTATAACATTTATCGTTGTTTAGGTAAGGACACTTCTAGATAACCATTTCTTTTTAATTAGCAAAATTTGACCTAATCGGGAATAACATAAAGTTAGGTTTGTTACATACTGTAATATCTGACTTGAGTGTAAACATTTTAAAGACTGTCTTATGTAAGGGCACAATTTTAAGACGCTTTTCCACTGACGGTTTTAAGCCGTATCATTAGGCGAGTTATGTTCTACAATATTACCTAAAGAGGATAGACGTATCTACAATTACAAGAAGTCGTGTCTACCACTAAGATGTTTGTATCGACGAGTGACCCACAATAGGACACTATTTTTTTATAATTCTAGGCAAGTCTAGATGTCACATTAAATAACATTACTTGCCTAAAATATGACATAAAACCGGCCCTTAGAAACGCGTCTTGTCCTTGCTCAAGACACAATTTTTACAGTGTATCGTACGTAGTTTAATCTGTGTAAATAGTGTAAAAAGAATATTTTGATACATATCGTAGATGATATATTTTGCTTGCCATTATTACTGCATTACCAGTCAACTCCCCGAAAACCGACCGTTTTGTTCGGTTTTCTATAGAATGATCTACTGTTACGTCAAAACAATAGGTGGCGCCCTTTGTTGCTACCAGAAACGAAAAATGCGGATAACCGACGTTGCTATCCTATGCTCGGAAGCATTGCTATTTTTTTTAGCTTGCTGTGTTGTATTATGATATTTTATATTAAAATTACTTTGGTAATTAAATATGGGATAACTAATATCTTGTAAGATTCCATGTTATCAGTAAATTTATTGTAAATTATTACTTTTAAAATGTCTAATTACAAATGTCTACTCTAAAGCATACAATTACAAAATCATTCAGGCATAAAATGATCGTAATTTTGGAAAAAGGCGCCACCTATTTTTTATTGTGACGTAAGCCGTATTGTTCTCTATACAGTTTGATTTTAGATTTATAGCATCAATACACGTTTAGCTAGTTTCATAAATGTCCGGTTTAGCATGATTTTTTTTTCGATCGGTTTTAGGCGAGTTGACTCAATATATTGAATTGTTCTTTTTGGTAATTTATTCTGTAAAAAATGTGCTGCCATCATTAATAATATTTTACTAATGACCCTTGAACTCATTTATTAATATTTCTATACTCTTATCTTTAAAATAGGTCTGATGATGATTTTAGCTAAGTTAGTACAGTCGACCTTCTCATTTACAAACTTCTCATTTACAAACCTTCTGTTTTACAAACACTATTATGTCAATGACGTCATTAAAATAATGGCCACTGATGTAATTTATCATTGATATGTTTTTATTTCTGATATTTTTTCCTCCTAGTTCATTTAAACAACTTTGTGTCACAACCAAGAGCACAAAATAAACAAAAATAAGTGTTTTGGAGACCTCACTTGACCAGTCTTTATGAACCTTCTTATTTACGAACTTTCTCATTTACAAACACTTCCAGCCCAAGGGGTGTGTCAATGAGAAGGTCGACTATAATCACAAAATAGTGTTCGTATCTTCAACCCGCGGTGTTGGGTTAAGTGCCGTTTCACAACACTTTCACGTAGATGCACGGAACATTTTTTAATCACTTCCCTGTACAATTCAACACGTGTGTGAAAATGTTATAGCCTAATCAACGGTTGTGTTTTACTCCATGGAACGCAGTCAAGTTGCCACTAACTTGTTCTTCTTCTTGTTGTAAACAAACAGGACAGGTTCACCCAAAAAAATACTATTTATCATATGTTTTAGTTAATCATAAAAATAAAGTATATTCAGTCTTAATTGGGAGGTTTTAGGATTTTTTTCCCCTTGAGTCTCATGAATTAAAAAAATATATACAAATTAACGCTAAATTTCATCCCTATTTAATTTTTTATTATCAAGTAAAATTGGCTACTTTACACTATATAAAAACATCAGAAATGAACAATTTTGGTTAAAACGCACAAGAATAGTATTTGTCTCTATATTTTTAGAATGACCATTGATTTTTCACAATTTATTTAAAATACCCCTCTTTCAGACAATTTGTATCTAAAAGAATAGGGATTCTATCTTGTAATTTGAACTATCCCCACTTAGCAATTTTCGTATATTTCACCAATAATTATGATAGGTAAAATGAATCATAAAAATTCAGAAACCGGGCAAGTACATTAAATCCAATATTTGTAAATTGTACATGGTTAAGACTGCTCATTTATTTGCTCCATGGTACAAAGCTCCCGAGTCTCCAGGATTTTTCTGGAGTCTCCAGGAATTTTGGATCATCTCCCGGGCCCCGGAATTACCAGATTTTCTCCCGAAATTTAGTTTTTTCAGGAAATTCTCCAGGTTTTGTAACAATCAGAGTATAAATTGGCCTACTTATTTCAAAATAAGCAACTATGAAGAAACAGGGCTGAATATACTTTTTATGATAAACTAAAACATATAAGGAAGACAATTTTTTGGGGTGAACCTGCCCTTTAAAGTTGCTACTTCCCGTTATCCCTCGATGAATCTTGTTGAAAAATAAACTCTCCTGCCATAGCGGGAATCGAACTACGGCATTCGCTTTGGTGAAATGGTCTTAAACGATATCTTGACCGCCGAGCCACGCATGCGACTGATGATAGTCGTATTTTACACTACTTCATAAACGCGTTTTAATTTCAATAGTCGTTTGAAGTTCGACCACCTTCCATGGGGTATAGCTCGACTTGAGCTAGGAATAATGTGGTTTGTTTTATTCTACATTTGTTTTTGTGTGACATTTGTTTTTGTGTGAATGTATGAATCTTAAAATCGTATACATGTGTAGTATCATTTTAAAATACATTTTTGATCCATCCTACTAAACACCAGGAGAACATAAGGCAGTAAGCCTGGTAGAATTCACAAATAGGGTAGTACTGTAGTTGCTTGTGATTCGTTATCTAATAATGATATTTTATGAATTTCTACTTGTAAAATAACAATATACTACTACAGTCTATTACATGCCCGTGGTAATAACTGCGCAAAAAATAATTATAGACAGGCCAATTAAACCGATAGGTAATCGGTTCCTCCGAGTCATTAGTTGTTTTTACTATTACAGTACCAAGCCTGGCTATTATATGCCTATTTATTTTTTGACATGAACAAACTAACAGCGCCCCAACGAGAAACCAGGTGTTTACAGCATTTGACAATCACCAAAATTCCAACGCTACCGTAAACGTCAATAAATTTCCAGTCGATTAATCAAAATTATAATTATATAATATATAGTTATTTTACACTAATAGTTTATAATTTCAGTTGTTACAATTATATAGAACGGTTATGCGCAAATTTTTCTAGGTTATCTGACCAAACGGATTTGTATGTGTCCACTATTCTCAAAATAAGGAAAATTATAATGTTAAATAACATTTTCCGATTGTACAAAAATTTATAAACTATAAATTCGTTTATTATCACGATTAGATAAACCTCAAGCAACGAGTATCCCGTAGGTCGGATTTACATGTACTTTACTACATTGTGATGTTTAATAGAACCCCGTTTTGATTACTTATGTTTAAAATAAGTCTTATTTTGCGATTTTAGATAATATTTCGGATATATGTACAGTAGTAAAATTAGCGGATGACGTTAATTACATGATTGTGTGCTTATAATATTCTTTATTAAACATTAAAACAACATGCTATATGTGTGATAGGATAATTCTGTATTAACATTGAATCTCACTCAGATAAGCCTACTTTTTAACATATAAAAAATTGAAATCGTTTTATTTTCAATAGTCGAGTGATTAAACGTATACATTTTATTGTTGATTTGCAATTGCACTTGTTAACTTGATACCATGCTTTTATTCTGTGGAAGAATTTATTTATTGTTTAGTTAATGATTTTCAAATCGAAAAGATGTATAATAGATGCTTGGTTAAATTTGAATTAAAAGTATATTTCAAAATGGTAAAATCACCACTATTGTGAAATATTTTCATGTTTTTGTTTGGATTTGCGTTAAACACAGGTGTTAAGTTGTGCTGTTACTACTGTTGAAGACACAGACAACATAGCCTGTTGTAACACCGATTCCCATTTAAAAAGTAGTTTCTAAAAACCACACTCATAGTTCTCTGTCGTTGTATAAATATTAGTTACGATCCTAGATTCGCCACTACTACTGGGTAATGAACTTTGATTTATTCGGTGTAATACACCAAGGTTAACCCACGAAAGTCCGAAGTGGACTTATTTCCAGTGGGGTCCTTCTGGTGGTGATTGGCCAGTACACCGGGAGACAAATCCCCTACTCTTTTTTGAAGAGTGCACTGCGTTCTGTAACGTGCACAAGAGCATTGCTGTACACTGGACCAACGGCTTAACGTCTAATCCGACAGTAACTTGTCTTTCGACCCGCCAGCCGAAACGCAAGGAGAGTGGCGTGGTGTTGAATCGAAGTCATGGTTTAGCGCACAGCACAGTGGTTTCCAACAGCTAAAAAACCAACTGAGCTAAATGCAGGGGCGCAGCCAGGATGGAATGAAAGGGGGGTCAGCAGTGGTGGCGTCAGGATTTGCCCGACGGGGCATGGGTGGGCGTGGTTGCCGGTTTGGTGTTTTGATGAGCAAAAACAAAAAAAAACCACTTCCTCGTTTTTTTTTCATTGGGATAGTGAAATAGGTTATGCGAAGTTGAGTTTCAGTCTGCAATATAACGATGGCTGGTTACATTTCATGCTATACTATAATATTCTTCACATTATAACTTTTTTATTAGAAATTTTTTTTTTTTTCAAAATTTTAGGGGGGTCCTGACCCCCCGACTCCCCTCTGGCTGCGCCCTGAAATGCCACTCCCCTTAACTTAATTAAATCGGCATTATTCAACAACAGTGTAGGCCTAAACTTATGAATGTGAACAAAACGTTTATACATTAGTGTTATTTATTTCAAACATGTTGCATGCTAAAAGGCATAGGTTTGGAAAAGCAGGTCAGTTGCGTCATGTATTTTAGTAACCTGATAAATTTAAAGGCTTGGTCACACCTACATCTATAACGATACCGTATCTTTGCGGTCACACCAACAGAAAATCGGTCCGATATTAAAACCGTTGATACGTCGCGAATGTGATGCTGTTTGTTGTAACGATGACTGTCATTCAAAATTTGATGATTATTTAATAGTGATTATGATATTAATGAAAAACAAAAATAAATGACAACGCCCTTAACTTAATTAAATCGGCATTATTCAACAACAGTGTAGGCCTAAACCTATGAATGTGAACAAAACGTTAATACATTAGTGTTATTTATTTCAAACATGTTGCATGCTAAAAGGCATAGGTTTGGAAAAGCAGGTCAGTTGCGTCATGTATTTTAGTAACCTGATAAATTTAAAGGCTTGGTCACACCTACATCTATAACGATACCGTATCTTTGCGGTCACACCAACAGAAAATCGGTCCGATATTAAAACCGTTGATACGTCGCGAATGTGATGCTGTTTGTTGTAACGATGACTGTCATTCAAAATTTGATGATTATTTAATAGTGATTATGATATTAATGAAAAACAAAAATAACAACGCCTGAGGCTAGCTACAGATGTGATGTCTGATCATCAGTGATAACAGTTTCCGATTAACAAGGCCTAGTTTACTGCCAGTCTCCTGCCAAATACATTTTTACACATTTTGAAGTCAGGACAGTATTCCGCTTTTTGTATAATAAATGATTTAACACGAACGAGGGAAAACCTTATACTAATACTGTATTCAAGACAAGTATCTAACATTAAATGTGGATTTCAAATATAAATGTATATTTACAACGTTCAGACTGGGTGTTTTAGAACTAGAGGTTGAAAAAGATAGATGGGTCAAAATAGAAAAAGAAGAAAGAATTTGTAAATTATGTCACCTAGGCCTAAATACAATAGAAGACGAATATCATTTTCTAGCAGTCTGTCCAAGTTATATTCAAATTAGAAATCGTTTTTTGCCCAACTTAATTGGTAATATTTCTTTATTTAAATTGTTCTGTTTAATGTCATCAGATAATATAAATAATGGTTAAAGATTTGTTAAATTATGTTCATTGGGCATTTCAATATAGAAAGCAATGTATTGAAACCCTTGATTAATTGTATTTGTATGATAAAAGGGCCGGAGGCCTATTTATGTTTGTAATAAAGGCCCATACACGGGTACGAAATAATCTTATTGGCTGAAAGTGGTAATGGTTTCGATTTTCACTCAAAAGCGATTTCAACGATACGATCCCAATTTCACAAAGGATCGTAGTATCGTTTCTGTGCAAGTGTGACCGCCTCCACACATTTACAGTATACCGATATTTTGTATTGGTATCGTTATCGTATCGGTATCGCTGTAGGTGTGACCGGGCCTTAATGTGGACCGACTGGCAAATCGACCAATAACGCGAATTAAATGCCCGTATTCTCGACAGTGGACTAACTTTAGTCCAGGTGTATGTTAAGCCGGGCACTCATTACGTCGTGTGACGGTCGTACGATGGTCGCACGACTAAACCACCGCTCCTTGTGTGTGTGGTTGCCAGACGCGATGACAGTCTTCTACTCGTCCACCGACGATTTTTTAAGTGATTAAACAAGGAAATCACTATAAAAAAAAACCGTCGGCCAACGAGTAGAAGACTGTCATCTCGTCTAAAAACCACACACACAGGGAGCAACGGTTTAGACGCCGTCGTACGACCGTCGCACGACGCAGTGACTGACTGGCTTTAGTCCACTGTCGAGAATACGGGCCATAGAGATGCCTGGACATAGAATACGGGCCATAGAGATGCCTGGACATAGAATACGGGCCATAGA
>JAOTQE010053671.1:0-12176 GCA_025631205.1 Nesometra sesokonis
TTGTACATAAATCAAAGATTTAGTAAACTACAATCCTTCCTCCTGTCAATGTTGATGGATTAGAATTGCTAAGAATAAACATCTGGTTTGTTTCAAATGAACAATTATATCAAATTTTTGTACATTTTCAAGTACATATGACAAATTTTCCAAGATTGTGTTGTTGATTTTAAGTGTCATGGTGGACCTCGGACCTTCCAAGTGTCACAGCACCGTGATCCTTCAAGGGCCTGGGGAGAACACTGCATAGTGACCAAAATTGTGTCCAAGAAAGGCTTCTACAAAACTGAGGGGTTTGCAGTGAAACATGGCACATGATTAGAGGTCATTTTGTGATTGTTGTTACAGATTTTGTCTACCAATTTCATACACGTTTACATGTTATATGCACTATAAAAAAAATAAAAAAGTTGAAATACAGTTTTCTACAACGCAATGTCACTGGTCACATTTCTGACATCGGTTGAAATTTTATTTCGTAGATCCAGACATCATGCTAACCAAACAAAATTGACATAGAGTGGCAATTCATCTTGGCAAACACTCTCTCATTGACAATGACTTGTATGCTTTTAGTTGTTTAAGTATAGTAGTAGGATTTTTGTAACAGAAATTAATAATTTTAATAAAAATTTGCATAATAATTCTAGTATCAACCACCAGTATATTATATTTGTGAGATGTCGTGACAAAATGAGTCGTGTTGTACGCCAGGTCATTTTGAGATATCCACAAAAATAGACAGAAAGTCATGATTTCACAAAAGTGAGATTTCTGTTGTTTTCTTAAGTTTAGTAATTAAATTTTATCATTACAAACTTCCTGCTTATGTTTATTTAAAATACACGTTTTTGAACTATATTTTGTAAAGGCTGTTTTTCAAAATCAATGGAAAAACATACAGGAAGTCAAACAGTTGTTTATCTTTAAAGTCAATTTTCTCTAAAGTGTGTTTTCATACACCTATGTTTTAAAATGATTTTTCTCTGGTTATCCTGAAGCTATGAACCTCATTTAAAAACCAATATAAAACTTATAATCTCTTCTATCCAAATACAGCAATAACTCAATTTTGGTTTTCTGTACAACACGACTCATTTTGTGATGACACCTCACATATTATGATGAAGGAATTGCTGTTTTGCATCCGTCTGGTAGGTCTACTATGATATTTATGGATTACAAATTACATCTTAATCATCTATAATAACAAAGGCCCATACTACTACGATTTTGCACCTTAGAGACTACCAAAACTATATTATTTGCTCCCAAGTATATTTTGGAAATGGGACTTGACATAAGCTTCTCCATTTACGATTACGGAGGGCTACACCCACCAGTGCAGATCCATTATATTTATTAAGGTTGTGGTGGGGGAGGACACAGAAAGACTGATAGGCATACATTCATAATATCTTTGTCATTCAAGTTATAATAGTTGTTACCTTCTGTTTTATTAAAACAAATTTGGGTTTACCAAGAAAAAGAGGGGGGGGGGAGAACAATTCACCTCTCTGTCCCCATCTCCCCTTACATCTGTGCCTATGCCTACCCTGTATTGAAGCCTCTAAAAATTGTATAAGCTTATATAAGAATTTAGAATATGGTAGTTAAATATTCTATCCTTTCGGCATTTGATTTTTTTTTTCTTTTTTTTATACTTACCCCATGCGAGGATGAGTAACCGGAGAGGAACTAAATACAGGATAAGGGTAACAATACACAGGATGAATATCATCAGAAAAGACAACCAGGGAACAGTAAAATTAAAAGTACTAGAAGAAACAAAAGAAATACAATGTTAGTGAATGAATGAATGAATGAATGAATGAATGAATGAATTAATTAATTAATTAATAATTCATTCATTCATTTATTTTATTATGGTATAAATGAACAACAAACAGCCTGAAGGCTGAAAACGTTGAACTTACAAAATGAACGAATAATAAAATAATTTGACTACACAAAACCAACAAGCCATTAAATATAAAAATCATAAAAATTATTACATATTTACAATAAAGATTCAAAATTCAGATTTCACTATTTACACAATATAATTATTCACTATTTTACATTTGGTTGTAGAGGTATTAAATATAATATAGGCCTATTATTAATTTTTGGGATTGATCAATTTCATAAAATTTAGAAAAAAAAACACTAAGGAAGGTAAATATATAAAAGTTAATTATAAATAAATTTTTGATTTGTATCACTATTTATAAAGCAAGATGTTAGTTTTAGAATTATTTTTACTCCTGATAAATGAAATAACAAGAACTTCCATGGTGCCACAAGATCACTGAGAGGACAACAGCAGAAAGCTCAACATCAAATAAAAAATGACACTTGTTATTAACCCATGATGAATGATGGGAAAACAACTCAACATCATATGCGTGACTAAGACAAAGAAACAAAGAAGTTCTTTTTATTTGGTTTATCAAGTTGAAAACACAATTTAGGACTAATACAGGGGATTAGAGGCACGTGTTCCACTTTTGGCAGTCACATTTGTGTTTTTTCTTGTGCTTCCTGGACTCGAGTGTATGCACTCTGTTGTCTCCAATAACCAGCCTGGTTGTTTATAGGGAAATCCTGGATTCACCGGTCTAGATGAAATGTAAATTTTGAGAATCCTGTAAATTTTATGTGATATAAGATTTTGCATATGGGTTAACAACTTAACCTCTTATTGAACTAATAACTTGTATTTAAATTTGGTATCTGAAACACACTGGGTAAGACAGCGATAACTTGCAGACAGAAAGTACCACCAGTTTTGATGAATGAGTGAAATACTACTCTGTTGAAGTATGTAAATAACCAGTACCATCAATTACAAATTTTGGTGCTAAAATTTGAAAAAAAAAAACAGCTTATTTCTTTCACTGACATTTCTCTGAGTTAATGTTCATCTACTTTTTTACAACTTGTTGCCTGTTTAACTTACTTTTTTACCCTTTCTCCAAGGCATGCAATATCATCTAATGTGTTTTGTATTGTCTGGCAAACTTTTTCTATGATATTTAACTTTTCTCTAAAACTTTTCTTCTCTTCCTGAAAAAGAAAAATAAGTACATATTAATTAATAGGGCAAATATAAATTCATATAATTAAATTTTATCAATGAACACTATTTTTCAAAATATAATAAAAGAATATTAATAATAATAGATGATACTAAATTACATCATGTACAGTAATATATTAAGCCTAAAAAAATTATGTTACCCATGCCCGACTGACCCCACAATTTTGAAAATCAGGGTTGACCTTTTTTTTAAAGTACCACATTTCCAATTTTGGAAATAAAATTATTCTGAAAATTGTACGTAATAGATAAAATTATCCCAGAAAATGTAATGAATAGTTGAAAGTTATTCAAAAATTTCAATATATGAAATGAAAAACGATGAAAATACAGTAACAATTACCAACTTAAAAAAATGATTCCCCAACTGATTAAGACAAAATATTTTAAGAAAACCTGTGTTTGGCAAGATAAAGATTTTTTAGGCCTTAATAATAAACTCCACCAAAATTAACATATTAAATATTTTTCAGTCTAAAATTAGCATATGCACATTGACAATTTGTTAGTAACAACAGCTATACAGTCAAATCTTCGACAACGCGGACATTCTTGAAACCAAACCATTTTAAAGGTTACCTATATTTACACTGATTTCATGATTTTGAAAAAGAAAGGCTGGTTTAGATTGAAATTTGGTTTTACTGAGGGTTGGTTTTAAAAGGTTGACTTATTTCTCTAAATGCTCAATATCGATCACCCTCAGATGATGATCACCAGGTGTTGATCTAAGTGAAGAGCCTACCCATCCCGGGCCCGTTTTTGGCAAACTTTGGCCTCTAAAATTGCACCAGGCAGCATCTGTAGAGACAATTTTTCTGGGCCCTAGACCCATGCCTTGCCATAAGTTTCCTGTTTAAATCTCACAAATATGGTCGTTCAGCTGGAATCAGGGCCCTCTCTTTCTAGCTTCACAGGGTTCACGATACCCTTGCACACCTATGCTAACTTTAACCATTCGCCAAGTCGCCAATGGCTATTGGAATTTTTATTTGGCTAAAATAAAAATGACCTCTTTCGCCAAATTGGCTAAATGAAAATCCACAAAAAATGTATATTTTGCTCCCCATTTTTATCAGTTTAAAAACATTTGGCTAAAGAATTCATAATTTTGCTAAGAAAATTGGCAATCTTTAGCCATTTTGGCTAAAAAAATGATCCTAGAGTGATTCATTTGGACCTAAATATTACAATCTAGTATGAAATATTCTTTCTAGCATGAAAGCTTGTTTTCTTTGTTGTTGATTCTACAAATTAAACTTTCTTGATGCACTGAGCATACTAAATGCATTTACGATAATTTTTATTTTAAATTTTACATGGCAGTTCCACACAAGGCACATCCTAAAGGCAGAACCTCTAAAAACTATAACAACAGGTTTCTGTAACCATGAAATCTACACAGTTAGATCAGAGTATTACACGTATAACATAAGAAAGAACAGTAAAACAAAAATATATAAGACTAACTGTCATTGCATCATATAGTTATAACATAAGCATTCATAAATTAATCAACAAATATTTCAGAATTAATAAAAAAAATGTTGAAAATAAATCAATAAATCTACAAATTTGTTGATTGGTTAGCAATTGCATCGTATAAACAATTCACATAAAACCATACAAGATTCTTTGGCCAAAACATAAGCTACAAATATGTCAAATTCGTGAGTAACTGTCACACTTGCCTATTCAAGTGGAATGGAAAAAAAATCAATTTTGAAAACAATTTTACTTATGATGAAATGGAAATACATCAATCTGGCATGAAAAATAAATTCTACTTGGAAATAATTTGACTTAAGAAAGATAAAGTGGCAGTTTAACTGTAGTTTTTTTTCCTTTGCAGTTCATATATGTGGCAGAGCCAAGCCAAATGAGACATAAGTCGCAAATGCTAGTTTTTCACAATAGGCAGAAATTTAAAAATGGTCAATTTTTTCAAATTTTATTTTATTTAAAAAATATACAGTTCATACATTCAACTTTCATACTACCTTAACAATTGTCAGATATATGATCAAAAAATGTTTTAAAAATGCAATTTAAAATGACCTTGCTTAGTCAATGTATACGGATAAACAATTTTCAAATGTAGTTTTCTCAAAACTTACATCTTGGATGTTCAAACTTTGATTGTTCATAACTTCGCAAGGAAACATCATATAGAACTGATTTTTTTTGCAAGTTTAAGATAATAATGTGTAGTTTTATAAACCATAAAAAAACTCAATTTTCAATTTTCTGACTTGTCTCATTTAGCTTGGCTCTGCCACATATATGCCATGAACAAAGATAGTCCGAGACCTGCCAGTTGCTTTCTTACTTGTGTCCTTGGGTAAGCTGCCTTTCCCTGATTTTTGAACACAACTAGCAACTGGCAGGATGTGACCCTATGCAATTTAAAAGGTATTCCTTCCAAAATTCACTCAAAAAAAATACAATTTCCTTGGAAATTCACCTGTTTATTTTTTCTAAATAATAATGTTAGTTACCAGTATACCTTTTTAGTTTCATTCTCAAAAAAGGTAAAAGTTACAATTATTCTAGCCCTAGACAATTTCTATGATAATTTCCGCGTGGATTTCACCCAGGCTATTACCTTCATTGTAGATTCCGTTTTTACACACGGCATGCATGTTGCACATATAGCTCGACGATAGTTACTGTTTTTATTTTGCATTTTGCAAGTAATATAATGACATAAACATGATGCGTACTTTATTTTTAGAATAGGCATCTACTTTTGACACTCCACCTTTTTCCTACTTATTATTCTACTGCCAGTAGAATACTCTTGACATGATACCTTAATTTTGTAATGTTATTTTTTGTATTGTATTTAGTTAAATATATACTGAGATGAAAAGCTCTGGTTAAAACTATGGGTCCCAAAGTGACTGCAAATGTACTATTTGCTGAGGGGCACAGACCCGGAACATACTTTTGCAGTCACTGAGGGACCCATTGTTTTAGTCCAGAGCCTTTCATCTCAGTATGTATTTGTTTTATATACTGTACGCAATGTTCCCGGGACGCCGCCTAGCGGTGAAATTCAGGACTTTAGCTTTTGTGGAACGCTTTCATTCACCCTGGTAGCCAGAATTTTTGTCGTCGTTAAGTGTGACTCATTTTTAATGATAGCGTTTAACATTTTTGTTTGAAGTACATGGATACAACCTCAATTAATTTAACATCCATATGACGTATTTGAAATAAAAAAGTTGCAAAATGAATATGATATTTACTGTTTTTCTGTATATGTCACGTGATTGATGACGATATTTTGACCTTTTAACCTTTTAATGGAGATTAACTGTCGGGAGGAGAAACTATTACTTGAAATTGTGCATAACATGTATGTCTAAGATGCACTGGTGGCGCCAGGATTTGCCCGACGGGGGCCATGGTCCCCGACGCGGGCCATGGTCCCCGATAGGGGGCCATGGTCCCCGACAGGAAGGGAAGTCTGGGTGGGCGTGGTTACCCGTTTGGTTTTGGTGAGCAAAAAAACACTTTATTTTCTCATTTATGGCGCTTTTTATGTGTATTTTAAATTTGTTGGGGTCACTTATACAATATTTTTGTTTTCTTTTCCCCGACGAAAGTGGTCAATCTTCCCCGACGGCGGGGGGAGCCAGCCTTCCCCAACGGGGGACCTGCTCCCCCCCCCCACACCCCGGCTGGCGCCACCACTGCTAAGATGGTCTAAGAAAAGTCTAAAGAAAGGTACGGCTTAAAATGACTTAAGGACGCTCACGATATACCATTGTAGACTCGTCAGTCCCCCATGGTAACGGTTTTTTTTATTACACTGTGGTGCACTAGGAGACGGTCATTTGACCAATCTCGTTTGTTTTTATCATCTTCGTGTTTTGTTCGTAAACATTCGGAAATGAGAGCCGAGGAGGCTCACGTAACTCGAGAAAGAGGCCCTGATACCCGGATAGGTTCAAATTTATTACAGAACCCCTTAATATTTTTGTATATATGTAAACTCGGTTATACTTCCCCTGTAGTACTAAGTAGTTTAAGCCTAGTTTAGCCAATGTAACAGTGCGCGTGTTTGTCGCTGCTGCATAGCGTATTACTAGTCGTAGCGTAGGCCAGGGGCAGGTGTAAGCCTAGCTAGGCCTCTAGTAGTAGAGGTTAGCCTAGGCTTACGCCTGCTTACAAAGCCTAAACTTCCTACACTTCATCCATTGTTTTTGGCGTTTCTTCCAAATGAGTAACAAAAACATATGGCCCAAAATGCAAATACCCTTCAACGTCCTCACAAGAACCCCATTCTATTTACAGATTAAATCTCCTCATGTAAAAAGGATTTGAGCATTCCGATAACCATCATCACCCCTCCTTCTCACTCCAACACAAAATCTACACATACACATCAGATATCCCATTATCCAGCTAGCAAGGAACTACTTCTTGGTCTCAGTTTGTCTCTGGTTCCGAAAACCACTAGATTAATACATTCTTGTTCATTGATTGAGTTCTGTGCAGCGCTACTGCGGTCGCAACCGGTACCAGCGCCGGGTTACATGAGATAGCGCCATCTGGTGTTGAAATTGGGACAGAATCCGTAAATAGTCTTACTATTCCATGTTGGTTCCAGATTCCAAAGCACAAAAAAAAACTCCACGAGCACTTAACCGTATTTAAACTGCCATCATGGGTTGGAGATTTTGTAATAATGCATTTTCTACGTTGGAAGGACCCATAAGCTAACGCTTGGGACATAAAGAAACACGACGCCCACTCTGATTGGACATACTGCACCCCTATCCCCTCCCCTCTTTTTGCTAAATCATGGATCCTCTCTTGAGATTGAATATCACCTTTGTAAGAAACTCGATGTACGAACTTGGTGTCAATCATTGAAACATTCGGAAAATTTTCTTGATGGTATTTATGTGAGATCTCATGATCAGAGAATAGTATTAGAATTAGTATTACTAACATTTGAAATAGCGCTCATAACTGTAATAAATACTATCTATGGCGCTTCACATAAAAATCATGTTAATGAAGCTAAAACATTTAATTAAATGTACGATCAAAAAGATAGGTTTTGAGTGATTTTTTGAATTGAATGACATTTTGGGAGTTTTTGACGTTTTTTGGGAATGCAGTTCAAGAGTTTTGGTCCAGCAAAGGCGAATAACCTGTCAGCGAAGGTTTTTCTTCTGGCCCAGAAGAAAAACCTTCACTGACAGGTCACAGAGCAGATCTTTGTTTGTAGATCAGGTAAACCTATCCGATACTTTGGTGGTCAGAAGATCTGATAGGTATGAAGAAGCCAGTCCTTGCAAACCCTTGTAAACAGTAACAAGAAGCTTAAACTCCGCTCTAACATGTACCGGTAGAATGTGTAGCTCCTTTAGTGCATCAGATGTACTAGAAAACTTTGACCGTTTCATGATAACTTTTGCAGTGCAGTTTGGAATTCGTTGAAGAGGTTTTAATGTAGTAGCAGGTAAGTTAATGAACAGACTGTTGTAATAATCCATGTGGAAAAATACGTGCGTTGGCAAGCTTCAGACAACTTTCACGATTCAGATATCGTCTCAGCTTCATCAAATTAAAAAGTGACAAGGCTGCTGCTCGTGACTTCTTGGAGATGTGACTTGTGAATGTAAGGTAGTAACTGGTAGATACTTATATCAAAGCATGAAATTTAATTCTTGAATGATAAAGCGTTTCAACTTCAATGATATACAAACATGAATTCCCGAAAATTGACAACAAACAAAGCCAAATAATCAGTCTGCAACATCTTAAAAAGTACATTATAGATGGAAATTACCATAACAGATTAATCATAATATATATAAAAAATATAAAATATAGTCAGTACTTCAGACGTATTTATGTGATTTTTTAAAATTTGATCTCACTGACGATACTGATCATTATGTGACGAGGCCTTCCATATGTGATCAAAACGGAAAAAACGTATAATCATAAAAGAAAAAAATAAACAACAAAACAAAAATAAAAGTGTATACGGATAAAATAAAACGTAAACAGCAGTTCCCATTAATTACGGTACATTTAATATCAGAAAATTACTTCATAACAGGTAATAAGGTAAAAATCACGTATATTACGGAACGTGATGTTGTTAAAATTAAAGATTATCATATCCAAGATTTATGAAAAAAAAAACAAAAATGTAAATAATTTAATTATTTTATTAATTTAATATTTGCACTTACTCCCGGCGTTCATCATTTTCTTACTCCATGTATCAGAGTGAAAAATTACTAAACTAATAAAGTCAAATTTTATTGAGTTGAAAACAAAAGATAAAAGTAAAGCAAGAAAGATAAATTAATTGAAGTAATCGTAACTTAAACAGTCCACAAACTAAACAAAGAAACCCGAAAATAGTATAGTAATAATCAAGCTCAAATCGAGCTTACTCCGTGGAACGGAGAACTAAGACCACGTGGATATTGTATGGGGTCACTCATGCGTAACAATTGTAAGGCTTGTTCACAAGAAGAAGAAGAAGAAGAAGAAGAAGAAAAAGAAGAGGGAAGAAGTATAGTAAGGATGAAAAAACGAGAAGGAAGAAGAAGAAAAATAATTTTACATTCTATTTTAGAATAAGCCTAATTCTAATATGTTTATACTGTTTCTCTACTAATAAAAGAATAATAGTGAGGTTTCGCAAACTTACGAAATTCGAAAACGAAAATGGATACGTCACACCCCAATTTTTGAAAGTTTTTAAGTGTGTTCAAAAATATATCAAATTTTCTAACTATGAATTGTTGATAATCGTCGTAAATTACTGACCAACTGTGACAGATATTTAAGGTGTTCTATTAAAACGTTACAAGAATTGATGACGTATCAGTTTTCGTTTTCATATTTTGTAAAGTTGCGAAACCTCGCTATTTAGTAACGTTAACGTTATATAAAACAAGAAAATCATTAACAATCGCATCCTCTCTCATTATGTTCTATTTGTTATGACCCCTAGTTGAATTTTACCTTTAAGTCAAATTTACGTTTAGGAAGAGGATCATTCCTGTAGTTAAATCAAAACGTTTCAAACATTTGACTTCAATGAGCTATGTAGGCTTTATGTTTAGTAAGAGGATAATTCTTGATAAGGAGATAAATCCAAACATTTCAAACATTTGACTCCAATGAGCTCCAATTGACCCTTTGCCCCAGGATGGGTGGTATCAGTGGTTCACATGGGCAAACGATTTGTCGAAAGTTTAAAGTCCCACCCTTTTTAAGGCCTACGTCATCCGTGACATGAGACATATATCGTATGTAATTCTTCAATATTAGTGAGGTTTCGCAAACTTACGAAATACGAAAACGAAAACGGATACGTCACGCTCCAATTTTTGAAAGTTCCTAAATGTGTTCAAAAATATATCAAATTTTCTACTTATGAATTGTTAATGATCGTTGTAAAACCCTGACCATCTTTGACAGATATTTAAGGTGTTCTATTCAAATGTTACAAAAATGTATGACGTATCCGTTTTCGTTTTTGTATTTCGTAAATCTGCGAAACCTCACTATTAGACCTACTGGAGCGGATGCAGAGTGTACAGATGATGGCACTATCGAACGTACCCCTTAAAATGTTTCATTTTTACTGTCATAAATCCCGCAACTTCGCCTCCCCCGGCCCATTAAAAGACAAAATAACGTTTGTTTTCTTTTACATATGCTCGTCAAATTTTAATTTAGGGAGATGTAGGCCTATTATAAGCCTTTAATAGTTCGTATATTTCCCGGCGCCTTATTCTCAACCCCCACCCCTTCATTTATAATCCTTGGCACTGACCTGATTATGATAATTTTTTACGTCAAAAAGTACCATTTCCGCGGACGTAAATGTTAATATTTTCAATTTTGTTTACATCAGTCCCAACCATATTATTATTTTCACGTACACAACAACTGTAAATTTCTGCATCCGTCGCAGTCGTTCATATATAATTACCAACGGATTTATAAGAACAAAGCCCCTTCAAAACCTAATTCATGTTAACGCTACAAAACGGAAAAATAGACAAGCTCTACTCAATATACATTTATAGACTACCAGACTACTGTTCTATTTAAACGTTATCTCCTTAGGCCCGGTTTGCTATTCAACCGGCGCCCGGACTCTAACACTAAGTATAACTTTATGCATAGACCAAAAGCGATTTTTGTTTTTCTCATGCTCAAAAGTATTATTGCATCCGGAAGATGGCAACATATATCAGGAGAAGACACAATTTACAGACGGAAAAATAAAATTTTTGTGTTACAACCATCATTTTCCTGTTATTCCGTTCCTGAATTTTACTCATTTTCATAATATGCTCACATTTAATTTGCATTTGCATCATAGGGCCTAGTTACAAATTCTGTTAAGGTAGAAAAAAGCGTCAGCATCTACAGATGGTACGTTGTTGATGAATGTGCTATGGAGGTGAACTTTGAACTTATTAATCTGTAGTTTGTTAACATTAAATTAATAATAACGGAATTGATGATGATGATCATGATGATGATCATGATGATGATGATGATGATGATGATGATGATGATGATGATGATGATGATGGCGACCAAGACGACGACGACGACGACGATGATGATGGTGGTGGTGGTTATATTTTTGTTTATCACCTATCATTTTCCTGTTAGTCCATTCCCGTATTTACCGCAGCACATCGACAGCGACACAAACAACTCAAGATTTACTTTGCCGACATCATAGCTACAAATTCTATTAAGAAAAAAAAAGATAAAACTTGTTAAAATGGATTTGAAAATTGGTCCAAATACTTTTATGCACAGTAGTATATAATGTAATTGAAATTAGGTTGTACCATTCTTTTAAATGTTATGATTCAAATTTTTGTTGATAACTGTAATGGTTTTAACGATTAAAATTTACTAAAGCTACATGGCAGACTGAGACTCGCGGCCAGTACAACACCCGAATCCTAAATGATGTCCATGCCAAATGATGTCCATGCCAAATGATGTCCATGCCAAATGATGTCCATGCCAAATGATGTCCATGCCAAATGATGTCCAT